>LPNX010066206.1:18398-40235 GCA_001517045.1 Pseudotsuga menziesii | reverse complement strand
AACAACTATAACTTAACATTATACCCATATCCTTATAACTTTTATAATTAATATCAAGTCCTCTATGTCTAAATACCTCAAGACTTAATCTTGAACGATAATTATAATGCGAAGTTTTAATATTTACAATGCATAGTCTTAAGAGCATTGTTCTAACGTTCATGATTGTGAATTATATGGCAGGTAATACCATAGTATAGCGACCATATGGAATATCCATGCTATGATTTGTTTGGAAAAACAAATGATGGCAGACTCGTTGTGGAAAATTAGAGTTTGAACCACCGCATGCAATATATTAAAACACTACGTGGTCACTCCAGATCCATGCATTGGTGTTATGAAATTGTTGACTCAACCCTAATTTGTCATTTCTCCCTCGCCTTCGGGCTTGGTCACTCTGCGAACCCTCCTGGTCCAATTTTTGCTGTTGCACTATTTGATAGCAGCTTCTATGCTGCTCCAGTCCTTCGTGCTCGTCTACTGCACTGTGTGGATGTCAGTAGCTTGTTGTTGGCGGCCATATGGTTGTTGAAAAACCTAGGGTTTTTCCCTTCGGCACCATTGTCGACCCTGTCACAGCGTGTGTGTATCTTTCAACTTGATATTGTCAATGTTTTCATTGTGGAAGGTATCCTTTGCTTCTGCCAGCTCGTTCTTCTCGGTGACAAAGGAAGGGTTTATGCTTCCTCTGCTCATGGTTATCAGTCTATTTGCGGTGGTTACACTTCCTTCAAACGCGCTGGTAAGTTACAGGTCATTCCCTTCTTTTTCCATTTCATGAATATAGCTTAACCAAAATATGTCAAGGGTTTTTAAATTAATAATATGTCCCTTCGTAATGCAGGTTTGGTCTTCTTCTTAAGGAGTGGGAAACGCAAGATCTCAACCGTGGAACCTCCCGGTAAGCTTGGTCCCAAACATGGCGTTCCCTCCTTGCTGGTTTTTAGGGCTGTTAGTGGTTGGCTTTGAGTGATGTGACTCTGTGGTTACCTCAGCTCTATTCAGTCTTTTAATTGCATGTTAAAATGAATTCTTAACAGGTTAAACCCTGTGTTGTGCATGGGCGTTACGGCTTCGGTCGATATTGTAATTATTCGTCTTTCTTCTGTATTTAAGATTACTGTAAAATAAATACTGTATAAAAAAAAGGGCACTGGCTGTAAGCCTGCCTGTATATGAGGTTACGGCCTCGACATTCTGTTTCTCTTGCTGTACTCTTAAATTGTTCAGGGTTTTCACCCAGAGTTTTGTAATATAACTTATTATAAAGCTTTCCTGTATCTTTGGGTTTGTTTATCGCATGCATTTTTAATTCTATGCTCTGTACAGGAATAAGTAAAATATAGGTTTATAACCACTTATACTGTGGATTTATGATGCGGCCGTAGGTGAAAACATTGTCTTAACTCTTAGTATTTATTTTTCTTGTATAAACTGGACTTGTAAGGTTCAACCCTAATTTTACAGTTGAGATTAAGTTCAGTTGCTTAATCTGTCATTAAAATTATAACTCTGTTGGTAATTGAGAGTTAAATGAATGATATTAACCATAATGGTTAAGCTCGAAGATTGAGCTAATTACTGTTCTGTTATTTCTTTTGTTTTTAAAAATAATAACTGGGTTATTTAACTATTGGTAAACTCTTTTTAATAATGTTGCAATTAGGGTTATATACCTTGATTCATTTGTTATATATTAACTTCTTAATTTATATATAGGGTTATACCCTTATACCAATATCCTAGCTGTGGATACTATTTTTTTTTTTTTTGCATTGTTCTTGGTCACGTTATAATACTGTAATTTATTTTATTATAAAAGATTTATGTAGTTAAAGTACTCTCCAGCTTTTTGTTAAATAGATTTATTGTTAAAGTTTCTATACAGGCTTTATACCCTGGATTCTATTTATTAGAAACAGTCAATGCAAAGTGCGTACCTATTAAATTAAGTAAGCTTGTTGTACTTCTTCTTATATTTTACTATTGTCTTCAAGTAAGGTTTATTTACTTTGTAATACACAGAGTATGAATAGTTTATACATAAACTTTATTTATTTATACATCGAGTATAAATAGTCTAGGTTTATAATCGTAGTAATAAAATATTACTTTAAATGTTACTTTTATAATGTATATAATATAGATACATTATTAGTGATACTATAATGATATTACTTCTTATCAATGTTACTATGATTGTTATTTGATGTTGTTATCCAATATTTGGTTTGGTTATTTATTTAGTTATAATGCCTGAGTATTTTTACCTAATACTCATTCAATATTTAAGTTTATTCTCATATACATATATATATACATTCTTGTGTATAAAATAACATTCATTTACCATATTTGAAAATAGTATAACAGTTTTGAAATCTGTTTAAGCCTAGCTGAAATAAAAGAAGATTCGGTACTTAAATAACTGCATTCTTAACCAAAATACAGACTAACACCACTAGGATTTAACTGTAAAATCAAACCGATAAGTAATTATATCCTACTATCAGTATTGTCTTTTTCAACATTTAGAGGTTAAATTCTTTCAAACTGGAAGATAACAATTATAAGATTTAAACAGCAGAAATACTTATTCTATCTTTTCTTTATTACAGCTAGCATTTACTGGAAACAAGATACAGTACTAGGAAGTAGTTTTTAAGACTATTAGAAAATAACTTATGAATTTGTAAAACACTTGTAGTTACTGAAAGTAACAAATTAGGAAACTCGGTTCAGAAGGATACTACTTCACAATACCGAGATACTGTGCTGGAGTACGGTCTGGTGATCCCAGATGTGGAAAAACACAGTAATTCTTTAACTCAGTAGCAGATTTAACTACTAATACTCTGAGATACTCACATTACTAAACTAACTAACTCTTCAGACATATAATATAAACATAACATGCATCCATTCATACTCATCAACATAAAGAAATAAGTGACAGAACATGTTTAAACTGTGGACAACAACAGCAATGGGAGGTCGTTCCTCCCTACCAACTCTTGGAGAGCGCTCAGACAACGACTTCTCAGGACCCCCGAGCTTGCTCTGGTCTCCCTGGCTGGAACTAGGTGCAGCAAAGTCAGATACCAGTCTTCAAACTCAGTATTAACTCAGAACTTTCAGTCAGTTCTTTCAGCCAAAAAGCTGTAATAAAATCAAGTTACTGCAGCAATCCTCTTAAAACAACTTCCTTACTGTAATTCCCTCTTCCTCAATGAATTTCTTGAATAACATTCACCTGAATGAATTCTCTCTGGAAAATATCTGAGCAGCCTCAGCTCTCTCCATTGAGTACTTTTAAAAGATTGCCAAGGTCTTTTTTGGGTTAACTGTCATTTAATGAGCCACCTGCTTTGATTCCACTTTCTTGGGGAATCATGACCCCAAATATAGGGAAGTTGCCACCTGCAACTTAGGAAGTGTTTGAGGATGCTGCCACTTGTATTTTGCCTTTCCACCTAGTTCCATCCACCTTTGACCAGTAACCTCTTTTTAATAGCTCTCCCATGCTGTTGTCTCCATAATTTATTTATTAATAATAAAATATTCTGAATTACACTCCATTTCTGTTGACTCTGCTGAGTCATCAATCCCTACTTAGGATTTAATTTAATCATAATGTCTCAAAAATATAATAAAACAATTTACATAATTTTACAAAATTGGGGTATGTGACACTAACAGTAAAAAGACTTGATTCCTATCTCATGGCAGTGGATCAAATCGCACCTTTTGTTGGGTAAGTCACCCAAACCATGTGAAAGAATCTACAGACTGACAACAGACTGGATTTTTTTCATAGTGGAGCTACTGTTAGCAGCCCACGACGCTTTCCATTATTCATTGTCATGATTACAAATACATGGGTTTTCCCCACATGTACAACCAGCAAATCTATCAGAGTCAGATTTGCTATCTAAACCAAATTCAGTATCTGAAAATAAGCAATTTGAGAAACATTGTTCCACATCATATCCGATCATGAATTCATTAGGAATACAACAGAATTCTCCTTGAAAAATGGATTCAAATTTAAGGTTTAAAGGAATTATTCTTGTATGAATTTTATGATCTAAGAGGCGGCCATTTTTGTCCATTCTTCTGAATTTTTGCTGATTGAAAATAGGGGGTTCAAGAGGAGAGTAAGCTCCTCCAAGATGTCACAGTTTAAATTTAAACCACATATGATTGTGGTGTGCTAAGATCGTGTCTGCTTAAAGGTGTAGGATGAAATTTGCACGTCATTGAACCCAATCTTTTCTTGGACATAATTTTTCAAGGAAAACTTCTGTCCATCTGGACCATTGTTGTTGCACCAGTGTAGAAGGATCTCCACAAATTATTATTTCTCCCTGTTCTCCGCGGAACTGCAATATGAGGTTATAACTATTCCATGTTAAAAATCCTGGACCGATATCCACATAATCCAATTCTCGTCCATCTGTATAAGTTGTGTCAACCCAAACATGATTAAGCTGCTGAAGCTAGTGCATGGCATTTTCTAAGCCTTTAAAGGCTTGTTTTTCCCATATCTCCAATATTTGTATTTTCATAGGAGAGGCATTTACTTGTTGGATCAAGGAGAGTGCCAGATACTTATCTGCCTCCTTTTTGCTGGCGCAATTCAAAAAATCTTCTCTTTCTTCCTCTCACAAGGGATCATTGAAGATTCGAAGCTTAGATTTTTTGTTTGATGAACTGGATGCTCCATAGACAAACATGTTGAGGCTAGGTTTCTCATGTAATTCTTCTCTGGTTAGCATATCAGCAACACAATTCAATCCATGTTTTTCTATAAGAATACCTCCCCAAGATTTATTAGAGGCGTCTATTTCAATCACCATTTGACCCTAACCTTGTGGTAGTGAGAGTGGAGGAAGCTGTTTCACTTTTTCTTTGATTTGGTTTAGTGCATCCGTCATACCTTTATTCCATCTTGGGGCATTTTTCTTCAGTCGTTGCTACAACAGATGAATGTCATATGCATGTCCCTTGTAGAATGACCTAATATAATTTAGGCTTCCCAAAATTCTCTGCAATTGAACTTTTTCTAAGATCTGGTCAGGAAAGTGAGAAAAAACCTTCAGGACATGTTCTTGAAGGATCACCTATCCTTTACTTATTTTATATCCTAAAAAATCAATGTCCTTTCTGCCAATTTCCATTTTGGATTTTGACAAAACCAATCCATGTTTGAAAACCAAAGAATAAAATTCTTGAAGATGTTTCAAATGTTCTTGCAAATTGTTGGAACAAATAAGAATATCATCTATGTACACTAATTCCCATTTCTTTTCTCTGAAGATATCTTCCATTCTTTTCTGGAATTTTGATGGTGCATTATTAATGTCAAATGGAAGGACCTTCCACTAATACTGCCCATGAGGAACAGCAAAGGCAGTTTTGTACCTGTCTTTTGCTTCAATTCCAATCTGGTAAAACCAGACTTCAGGTCAAACTTGCTAAAAATGGTGCATCCTGCTATTCTTTGCGGCAGACTAGATTTATCAGGCAGAGTGTAATGGACTGGTTCAAGGATTTTGTTCAAGGGTTTAAAATTCACAACCAGTGTGGGTTTTCCTCATTTTATCTCAGAGTGTTTATTGACAACAAATGCTCGACATGCCCAAGGGCTCTTAGAAGGTTCTATAAGGCCTTTGTCTAAGAGTTCTTTGATTTCATTTGCACAGAATGCTCTTTCTGAGGGAGACATAATGGCAACAGAGGCTTAAAAGGGGGTTAAAAGGTAAGGAGACAAAGTATTTTTCCCTGGTTCAAAATGCATTAGGTGACTCTGAGGTGCAATCCTTCTCTAGTTTAGAGGAAATTTCACAGAGGGTCGATTCTTTATGAATTTCTGCATAGGCGATGCCTTTTTCCATTTTGAACAATATTGCAAGACTGAGAGTGGGGTTAGATTGGGGAACAAGATTCTTACATTTAAAAGAAGAAGAAGAATATAGAGGGGTGGAAACTCTTCTACCATTTATTGTACAAGAAAAAATCATATTGGGCTCATCAACTGTAATGGGGCTGACTTTATGCAAGAAGGGTGATCCTATGATGCAATCTTCTTTCAGGTCGTCTATCCTATTGAGATGCGGAACTTCTTTTATTCCACTGATGCTTATTGGAAAATCTGGAACTCGTCCTTTGAGCTGTACAAGAGTTCCTTCAATGGCTACACCATGTTCGTTTGTTTTTTCCTAGTAAAAAGATGGTATAGCATTTCCTTTTTCCAAATTCATTTTGAAACCTGAATCTATCAAAGAATCAATCACATAAGATTTCAATTCAGATGGACAAAACTTTATTTTAATGGAATATTTAGGACTGGTGAATAGTCCTAGAGATACTAGTGATGGTTCATCATTATGGCAGTCTTTAGTTCCTAAATCCTTAGTGTGCTAAGAATTTTTTGGACTTTCAACAATTTTTGGTGACTGTAATGCTTTGGCATAGGCTCTACACATTTCTTCATAAGAGGACTCGTCTCTTTCTCTTATTCTTATTCCAAGCATTCTTTTCAATTCCTCTATTTCTTTTACCAGCTTCTTTAGGGAATTCTGCTTATCTTTGATCTGTAGTCTTAGCATATTTTCTTTATCTTTTCTGAACTTTTGTCTATCCTCATGATGATTAAGATAGCCTTTGTATAAATCTATAGGCTGGTAGAATACTGGATTCTTGCTAATTTCTGGAGAGACAAATTTCTCTTTTTCTTCTGAAACTTTTTCTTTTGCTTTTCTTCTTGTTAAAAGATTTATTTTTTCATCTTTCAGATCTTGCCTTTTCATATATTGATAGACTGGGGTCTCAAACAATTCTTTGTCAATTTCAGCAATCCTAAATTTTGAGGAGACCTTAGGCTGGTTGGAAGAGAACATATAAAAACTGAAATCGGGAGGACCAGAGCAACCTCCTAAATTTGCTTCTTCATCAGAATCGAAAGAAGAGGAGTTAGATGAGTCTAGAGCAAATTTATCTAGGGTAGGGTCGGAATCAGTGGAATCTCCTTCTTCTGGTAAGAAGATGATTTCACCTTCAGGGTAGTCTCCTGCTGCACACCAACCTAGAGCCCACCATGATGGATATAGGTATTCTGAAAACATGGCAGTAAGTCTAGGATTTTTCTTTTTATTTGGGCATTTGTTAGCCCAGTGACCCTTTTTACCGCAGATGAAACATTTTTCTTTATCTGCAGGTTCAGATCTTTTCTTAAAGTAGGCTTTCTTTTGAAATCTTTTCCCTTTTTATGCTTATAGTCTTTGACTAGATGAAATCTAGGTGCACTAGTATATTTGGGCTGCTTTTTCTTCTTACAACTACATGATTCATGCCCGAAGTGTCCTCGGTTGTGGGCACCACACCCCCAATCTGGAATTTTTGCAATATCTTTACAAAAACCCAAGGAAAACATTGAAGAGTGTCACTTGAAATCTTTAGCCACTCTTTTCTCCAGACAATGTTCTTGCCAAGTTTCCATGATGAATCCATGCAATTGGGAAAGGGAAAGACCTGACAGAGGGATGTTTTTATCTTTAATATTTTGTTCAACAGCATCAGGAACATGGCCAGGAAAGCTTCTCAAGTAATGTTTCAGATATGCGGGCTTATCAGCATTGCCAGAATAAATCAACAATTTTTGCATATAGAAAAAATATTCTTCACTCTTATTTAGGTCACAGATTATGGCTGACATAAATAAAGATGCAAGATGTTCGTAATCTTCATTTTCATCGGGACCATAGAATTATTTACCTAGGGCAGTAAGAATTTGTTGGTTTGCATCTTCTGCATTCAACATTTCTTCTCTGGATTCCTAGGGAATCCAACGCCACCATTCTGAGGCTAGCCCTAAAAATCTTGCAACCAGCTGGAGTGTTAGTTGTTGGTCGGTTATTGTATTGTCATGTGTTCTTTTGTACAAGACCCAATTTGATAGAAGTTGGATGTCAGATCTAATTTAGGCACGGGATTGACATTGTACGTTCAACACAGGTTGATCAGGCATTTGGGAGATTAAATTATTCATCCCATTTATTCCGAAACTAAGGGAACGAGGTACTGACGAAGGAGAAGTGTCAGGAAGATCTGACATTTCTGTATCAAAAGGAGGGGGAGGACCTGTTATCTGAGGATTAGTATGACTTTGGTCGTTTGGATTTGAGGATCCAATATTTTCTCTTTTTGGGATTCTGAATGCCGATAAATATTTATCTAGGAGGGCATTTGGCATTTGTTTGAACTGGGAGACCATATTTTTTTACTCATGAAGCTCTACTTGATCTTCTATTTCTTGACCAAAAAGGAATTATGGCCTTTGATCATCTTCTTGGATACTCATCATTCCAAAAGAGTATCTTCTTTCATGTTTGATTTTATGACCTTTAGCTCTAAGCTCTAATGCAGTTTGGCTTACAGGGCCCTTTTTACTATTTACATTTTGTGTTCTGGCCATCAGTTTGCCTAGGACATCTAGCCTTTTTTCTAACTTTTTTCTTGTTAAGATAATAGCAACATTTACTTCTTCTTGTCTTGCAAGCAAGTGATCAATTTTAGTTTCGAGCAAGGAAATATGCTCATTTTCTGCCTGATCTTTTTGTCTAAGAAGTAAAATATCAGAGGCTATGTCATCTATGTTTTGGCCAATCAGTTGTTGCTGATAATTGATGTAATTAAGCAACTTTATTTCATCAGAGATAGTTTCGTGTGGAGTTGATGATTTATGTGGCATGAACTCTCTTTTAGAAAGACCGTCATGAGCAAACTGTTGAAATGGAGTATTAGGAATATTTATGCCTGGGTGGAACGAGGTGTCACCTTGTGGGTTTGTGGAGGTAAAACCAGGGCCACTTCTAGGGAGAGACATCATGTACAAACTAAATCCTTTGCTTCTGAGTTTAGGTCTCTCAAGAGATTTTCAGCAAGCAGGGAAGTCTGCATGTGACCTTGTTATGAACACCTGAGAATGAAAGACGAGAAGAAGAGCAGGGTTCAAACATGGTTGATCTTTCAGAAGTATTATTTACAGAAGAGGGTTTTACAAGAGGTGGGGCGAACTGAGGAGAGGGAAATCCTTCAGGAAATTTAAAAGAGTTTGAAAATCTGTCAAAGGAAAGGGGTTTAGGGATAGAGAGTTCTTGGTTCTTATTTTTGTTATAGTCTCTTAACTAAATGTATCTTACCTCCCATTGCTTTGGGTAACTAATTCCAGTCCAGTCAAATGTGATGGGGGTGGAATTTTTAGACATATCGGTTTCCACCATGTTGAGCAAGCACGAACTTTCATGGACTTCAGGAGTAAGAGGTGGAAGGGAATCATTTCCAAAGCGGATGACAACTAGAGATTTAAGTTGGATGGTTTTGGAGCCAGTATCCATTTTGAAACCTAGAGGATGAATATAAGCTTTTAAATCATAGATGTAGGGGTCATCCAGGCTGACTGAATATTTAGGAAAGATAGTACCAAAAAACAGGCCATTGTGCAAGGGACCTTCGAAACCTCCAATTAAAGCATAAGCAAAATCTAAGTGATGGGTATCCAAAACACAACATAAAGAAGAAACATTCATATAGGGTCGTACTAATGGACCGAGTCCTAATTTGACAGCGCCCAGATGTGCATATCTGTAACCTTTTGTTTTTGCCCAGTCAATTTGTTCTTTATCAATTAGATTGATGTGAATGGGCTCTTCCTGGTCAGTGAAGGTGATGTCTAGGGAACTGATTTTAATTTGTGTGCTGGATTTATACTGCTGCCACTTCATTTTATAAACCTCAGAGGGTAAAATTTCAGGCAGTTTCCAGTCAGGGGAAGGTATTGTATCATTAATGGTGATTATGGATGATGAAGCTCCATGATTATGAAAGGAATATCTTCTTTCAGTCAAAGAGTCAATGGTCTGATCTGTGTAAAAGCAATCTAGGAACAGAGTTTATTTTTGTAAAGTATCTATGTGAAATAGTTGTGATATCTGAGTCTATTCTAATTTCGAATCAAATTTCTTTCCATTATGATTGGTGTTATACCATAGAAATTACTAATAAAAAAATGAATGAAAATAAAATTTACCAACTAAAAGTTTCCTTATATGGAACAACCAAAGTTTAGGAAAGCTTCTAGTTTCATAAAGAAAATTTACTAACTAAAAGTTTCCTTAGATGCAATGATAAAAGCTTAGGAAAACTTATAGTATCATTAAAAAATTTACCAACTAAAAGTTTCCTTAGATGGCAAGATGCTAGGACAAATGTTTAGGAAAGCTTCTAGTTTCATTCTTTTGTTGTTCACTTTCCCAAAGGCTACTCTTGTATCCTACTTTTTCAGTTTTTTTCATTTTTACATTGTTTTTTGCTTTAAATATTCTCTTCCAACTACAACCATCTCTTCATTATTTCATCTTTGTAGCAAAGTTTATTGTTAAAAATTTTAATTCAAGCATTAGAGGCTAGATAAACACTCTTCAAAGTATATGTAGCCAGAAATCCAACTCTTTTGGATGAAGGCGAAATATTTTGAATACAGAGCTGGTTATGTACTTTAGGCTGTAGTTCAGGCCATTTGTACTGTACTTTGGTGTTCAACTCATCTTGACAATTTGTATTGTACTTACTTTGTACTTTGTTGTTCAACTCATCTTAACAATTTGTATTGTACTTACTTTGCCCTTAGTTCAAAGCATTTTGACTATTTGTACTATGTATGCTTCAAGGTTTGATTTGTAATGTGTATGTTTCAAGATTTTAAAAAGTAGGGTATTAAATTTGAGGATGAAAGAAAACATGTTATTATGCAACTATTTATAAAAACTAAAAGCTATGGGAAAAAGACAAGTTAAATCTTCATTGATTTATTTCATAAATGATGCATTAATTTATTTATTTTTAAATATGCACTTGAAAAATAATATGTTTTTAGTAGCGTACAATTAAAGTTTTCATTGATTTATTATTTCTTTTTAAAATTTTATGAATTGCACATTCCATTTTATTAAATCATAATGTTTTTTTTTATTACAATATAAAATAAAATAAATAAACTCATAACAAACATATTTTAATGGTGAAACTTCTTTGTTTCAATTACATAAATTAATATATTCACTATTTTAGACAAAAATCACTTCTTTATTTTTTAAAAATATTTATCTTTTGTTAATTTAACAAAAACTTTATATATTTGCTTGGATATAGATTTTCAACTCATTAAATTATTTTTTATATTGTTTATTTACTATTTTAATGATGAAATTTCTTTATTCAAGTTTACATGAATTAATATATTCACTATAAGATTACCCTTTTTTTTTAAATGCTTCTTATTACTTAAAATATTTGTAAATAATATGTTTCTAGTAACCCAGCGTTAAGTTTTTCATTGATTTATTATTTCTTTTTAAAATTTTGTAAATTGCACATTCCACTTTTTTAAATCACAATGTTTCTATTTTTATTTATTTTTTATTACAATATAAAATAAAATAAAAAACTGATAACAAATGAAACTTCTTTGTTTCAATTACATGAATTAATATATTCACTATTTTTAACAAAAAACACTTCCTTATTTTTTTATATATATATTTGTTTTAATTTAACAAAAACTTTATATTATGTATTTGTTTGGATATAGATTTTCAACTCATTAAATTGATTTTTATATTACAATATAAAACAAAACAAAACAAACAAAAACTCAATTGTTTTTAACTATTTTAATGATGAAATTTCTTTATTCAAATTTGCATGAATTAATATATTCACTAAAAGATTACTATTTTTAACAATTATTTTATATTGTTGTCTTTGAATATAAATTTTCACATTGTTAAGTACAACTATCTTTTACAAAATGGTTGGTATACCTTGGACAATATTATAAAAATGGTATCAATATCATCTTATATTTTATGTTAACAATTAAGTTGATGGGGCTCATTAAAGTATTTTAATCCTTGTAGAGATTATTGTTTTTTTTAAATCAAATTTCTTTTTATTATACCATAAAAATTACTAATAAAAAATGAATGAAAATAAAATTTACCATCTAAAGGTTTCCTTATATGAAACAACAAAAGTTTAGGAAAGCTTCTAGTTTCGTAAAGAAAATTACTAACTAAAAGTTTCATTAGATACAAGGACAAAAGTTTAGGAAAGCTTATGATTTCATTAAAAACTTAACCAACTAAAAGTTTCCTTAGATGCCAAGATGCCATGACAAATGTGTAAAAAAAATTCTAGTTTCATTTTTTTGTTATTACCTGTTCACTCACTTTCCTAAGGGTACTCATGTATCCTATTTTTTCTATTTTTTTAACTTTTTAGATTGATTTTTGCTTTTAATATTATCTTCCAACTACAACCATCTCTTAGTTATTTCATCTTTGTATCAAAGTTTATTGTTAAATTTTTTAGTTTAGAGCACTCCATACTACCAAAATATCTCATGGATTTTTATTTTTTTTGTTTAATGTAATTTATTTTGTTCATTAAATGTGATTAATCTCCACTTAGCATTGGTGAATGCATAATTTGATATACTCTTTTAGAAATACAAGAGGGTGAGGAGATTCAGAAGTTCGTTTGTGTTGTTCCTATTTGTGATTTGGAACATCAAGCAAGTGGTCTTGGTTATGAAGAGGTAATTGCAATTTTCTAGGTACCGCTATCTTATCATTTTCACTAAAATCTAATCTAGTAATCTAATTTGACAATTCACAACAATGTTCAATTCTAATGTAGCTTGAGGACAACATATGGCATGATGATGTACAACCAACATGTACTAAGTGTCTGCAATCCAACATTTCATGGAATTATAAAATAAGTATTTCAACATTATTGTGTTTTGATTTGAAGTTACGCAATTGCAATTTTTGTATTATTTTCATTTTTTTTCTAAAGTAGGGACTTGATTGCTTGCATCCCTTGTTATATTCTTAATATTCTTAATATTTTATTATTATTCATCCATTTCTTACCAATTTTTATTTATTTATTTATTTTATTATTACTATTTTTTCATTTAATTGTGTTTAGTACTGTGATTTCTTAAATTATTGATGATGGTGGTGGTGGTTAACATCCATTGAGATCAATTTTGGTATATTGAACCTTACTAGAAAAGAAAAGAAAAAGAATATTAAGTGTGCTTTAAGATTTTATTCCAATAGTAAAAAAGCTTAAAGAGAAGCATTCCTAGCTTACCATAGTTTTTTTAAGGAATTAGAAGGTTAGAAAAGTCTATATTGTAGCAAAAGTTTTGAAACTGAGAACTAATGTGGGTTTACCCAGGGAACTTTAAGAGAAAGTGATTTTCATCGTCAATGCTCATAGTTTCACAGAGATGACAAATCTTGTTTTGGGAATTGTCCAACCCCATGTTTCACTATGGAGCTCATGAGAGTTCGTACTTATCTTGACAATATTAATTTTCTTCTTTGAACTAATAAAAGCAAAGAGATCATTTTAATCTAGATTAGGGTTAGTGACCTCCTTATAGAATCTCAATTTTCTCGCGCCACATTTTCTCTTTAATTTTAAAGTGTCATTTTCTTCAATCTTCCAGTGGTTTAACCACACCAAGGCATCTTTATGCCATCCTTGCTTGAGACGCAGGTATTTTGGCTAGAATTTAAAATAATTTTAAGAAGTCTATGGTCTCCCATGTTGTTTATCTTATGCTTGTACATCGAGCACCTAGTCATAGACATGCTCTCTATGGAGGAGAGCCCCGTTTCTACGAGGAGAATAACATAGGGCATATTGCTTTTAATTTTTAGGTTATAAGTTATAAAACACTTACGGATTTGCTCATTTTTTCTCCAAATTTCTCTGGAAACGCTGCAATCCCAAACTTCATAGTCATGCAAGATAACAATAGTTACAAGCGTTTTAAAGAGGAACTTCTTTTTATCCCACATCACAAGGTTTGTCAATGAAACATGAGTTCTTTGTTACCTTGACTTTGAGTATTGGAGGGGAACACCACATTACCCCATTAATATAAATATGATTGTATATTGGAACTCACAAATAGTTATGATCACTTCTCTAGTAATTTCAAATGCAATTTTAAAAATACATATATCAAACCTCAAATCCTTAAGTTTATATATTTTGATATAATACAGTTGCATAAGTTTATATAAATTCAAATATTTCTCAAGTTTTATGGAGAATTTTATCCAATAAAAACTAAAATCTCTCTACCATTTTGACCATTTTTTTTTGTTATTTTTGCTTTAAATAAAATTGTTGATATACTTTGTTGGAATCCCATAATCTTAGTACCCATAAAAAAAAATTTAATTGAATTTTGACATCCTACTTCACAAGTCAAGTTAAGAAATATTTATATGACTTTTTAATTTCAAAATTGCCTTTCATTTGAGGTTGAAATCCTAATTTTATCCACCATAATAATAAATTCATTTTTTTTAAATAACATTTTCAATAATTATATGAAACACTGAATTCGCATATCTTGATAATACAAAAATTAAAAGTTTACCAAAATATAATAAATAAATAGATAATAAACATAATGATTAAATCAAGCACACACAAAATGAAAAAGAATATTTATCTTGGAAACCTTTTAAATATGCTTATTTACAAGCAATACAATGAGCCATTACCATGAGTCACCAAATACAATGGCCCAAAAAACCATGACCTAAATCAGAATTACCTAATAAGGAAATAAATAAAAAGACCATAACAAAAATCAAAATTTCCATAGTAGAAATAGAAATAGAAAAAATATCTAAATATATGTACAAATATTTTATTATTATTATTATTATTATTATTATTATTATTATATATATATATATATGCACTTCAAAATGGCCATGAAAATTCACACTTCATTATTGAAGTGTTGGTATTTTGACTTATAAATGGTAAATGACGGTTATTTACCTGTCATTTTAATACAGAGCCACAACCACCAAATCTACACTCAATTGACCCAAGTCAACCCAAAAATATGTGAAAAGGTTGCAATCAAATTATCACTTACAAGTGCTTTTGAAACTCGTTCTTCAATGGGTTTATAGACTCGGTCAACAACTGGATTTGGGACCAAATGATGGAGCAGTATAAACGCTAACCAAAATGCCCCCAACCCGTTGAAATCCGACTGACCAATTTTTATTTAAATCGTAATTTGGAGCATTTAAATTATAATTTCAGCATTCTGGGTAGTTTTAAAATCATGGCTTTAGCCTAGACCAGTCTAATACAATTATCGAAATTACAAAATTCAAAAAATAACAATTTACCAATCGAAATTTGTCGGTTTTTATAGAAAATCCGCTGGAAAAGCTAGGCGTTTTAGTTGTTTTTTATCCCACTCGCTAAAGGATGTATAGAAGAAAAAAAAGAAAATATTTTAACGTCCGAGAGGCTAAGAATATCTTATGGGACAAACCATCTCGCACATTGTTTTCTGCAATTCAATCCTTTGCCTATTCAACTTGATGATGAGTGCCCCCAATTTTTCCACAGTCCCCTCGTTAAATAAATCATCCCAAGATTTATCTGTCAAGACATTTGCGTACCTGTCCCTATTGTCCTTAAAGGCTTCACACTCTAAAATGAAATGTTTTTCTATCTACACCTTACCAGCGATGCAAAAAATACACACTCTTTCTGTCCAAGCTTCTTTTGACCTTTTCCAGCGCTCGGTCTCACAAGAGTTGATGGGAATTAGCTCTTAATTAAGCAATAAGTATTTTGGCTTTCCAAGGTATATTGGCCCCTATGTAAGTCTTTTGATGTTTCTGTTGCTAGATTTCTGTGGTGGTAAGTTATTGATGTTGTTGTTGGAGAATCCACAGTATCGAAATGACCAAGTCGACGTTTCGGATCCATATCAGGATTCATCATCAGAACCATGTCGAATGTGGAGAGAGCGAGAATCAATGATAAATACTGGAACTGAGTAGAAGAAAAACGTCTTTTGATGTTGATTGTAGGTAGGGTTAAACTCTTCAATATAATACTTTCTCTTTCTCCCTAGCTCTGTATCCCAAGTTCGCTTGTGGAACTTAGTGATAACAAAAGTCTTTATTTCTTTACTATTCGTGGGGCACATGCTCAAGCACATATCCCACTTACTAAGCCCTTTAATATTTTTCCGCATCCAAGTCTTCTTTCTTTTGCACAATATGCCATTGAATACAACCTTAGGCCATCCCCCTTCTTCCATTTGCTCAACTCTTTTTAGATATCTTATAAGTCTCACCATAGCAATTGCTTCAATAGAAGCCACCCTCATTTCACTTAGCTTGATATCGTATGGCACTGAACTCTTAATTTTGAACTTGCTTATAATCATGTGTTTTCGAATCTTTTCTATTTGCCTCCACTGTAAGTCAGAGGTACTATTGGCCCAAACTTCACAACCATAGAGAACAACCGGGATCACTAAGAGCCCAAAAAGGGTTTGCATAGTTTTCCAATCCCATAGCTCTGCCTTTCTGCACCTATTTTGGAAAGCATAAAACACTTTCCAACCTCCAAGAGTTTTTTTTTTCAGCCTTCCCAACTCAAATTTTTGTTGAATTCAATTCCGAGGTACTTGTAATCTTCCACTTCTTCAAGGGTATTGTCGTCAAAGTAGAACTTATGTTGTTTATGTTTTCTTTTGCTAGAGAAAACTACCACTTTCGTCTTCCTGGTATTTACTTGCATCCCAACTGTTCTACAAAAGTGTTCAAGGGAAATCAAGTGCTCTTGCAAACCAAGAGCAGACCTAGCATTCAAAATAAGGTCATCTGCATACAAAAGAAGCCTTATCACAGACTCACTCACGAGGGCGCCATCCCCACCCTCTAAGTTTAACCACTATTCAAGTTTGTCAATATATAAGCCAAAAAGGGTAGGGGATAATGGGCACCCTTGCTTGACCCTGATATCACTTCTGAAACTTTCGGAGATACCATCTGATGTTCTGATTTGACTTGGAACTCCTCATATAGCCTATGAAAAACTGCTCTAAGATGTATAGGAACCCCAAGTTCTTCTATTATGTGCCATAGCTTATCCCTAGTAACCGTGGCAAAAGTTTTTTTGAAATCAACAAAGCAACAAAAGGCTTCATCTTTTTTCTCCTACACTTTTTCAGTGATGTGCCTTAAAGTAATACCATGGTCCACCGTGGAATGTTTAGGTCTAAAACCTGCTTGCTTTTTAGCACGCTTGTCCATTTCTTCCGCCCACTTGCTAATTCTATTTTCTAGCATACTTCCAAATAGCACAAACAAGGGGTTTATCATTATGGTCATATAATTGGAGGGATCGTTGACAACTCCGCTCTTGAAAAGAGGTATTGAAAGGCTAGTTGTCCAATCTGTAGGAAATCCCTGCTGAATGATGTTGTTGAAGATTCTCGTAATGTGAGGTGCAAGAGTTTTTGAACCCCACTTTAGATATTCAGCTTGAAGTTCTACTAAATCTTTGGCTTTTCCAACACCCAACTTCTTAATACCCACCTCGATCTCTTACACGGTGAAAAGCTTAGTAATGGTGGTGGTGTTGACTAAGGGGGGAGGGGGGTCAACCTTAGGATTCCGCTCATAGAGTTTCTTTGCATATTCAAGCCACTGGTCCGCTATAATATTGTTTTCAGTTTACTTCTTGCTCGCTTGAAGTTCCTTCCAGAATAGTTTGGGGTTATTTTTCCCAAGGAAGATTAGCTCTTTCCTCCTTGAGACCATGAAATCAATTTTTTCCTTTCTTAAAATCTGCTTGTATCTTTTGAAGTCTTTTTCTTTTCAGTTTGACTCTCTCCACCTTCTCCTTGCTTTTTTGCACTCCTCATCGAACCAAGCATTAACAAGAAAGCAATTTGTTTCATGTTTCCTATTCTTTGCTCTTTTGCATTTTGTGAGTGCCATTTGAATTAAATTAGTTAATTGTTGATTATCAAGGCCTTAAGACAAAATTTCCTCCCTCTTACAAAGTCTCTCTAATGCCTTCCTAAAGATATTACAGTTTTCTTGAGTCAAACGAAATCTGCCCTTTGCCAGAGGTTGTTGAATGTGCTGATTTTTTGTCCCAACATGCTGCTTATTAGTCCAAGACTTAGATAGATCGGTTTGTGATCAGATTTTAAATTCCAGAGCCGTTCACCATTCATAACTTCCTCCATTTTCTCGCATAATCCAGGTGAACAAATTGCATAGTCCACCACACTTGCTCCATTGTAAGTATTACAATTGAAATTACCAAAATTTGTCGATCTAGGCAAACCATTGCAAATTACTAAATCAAAAGTTCCACATAAGGTAAGCAACTATTGTCCAAAAAGATTGCAGCTTTTGTTGTCCTTTGAAATTCTTGTCCATTGATGATTTCTTTCTTCTGTAAGTCAAATAGGGTTGCAATCTTCCCTATGACAAAGAATGCTAGCTTGTTCACTCGCAGTCTTGGCGTTGAAATCCCATACTAGAAGGATTTCACCTACTTTAGAATACTTCGCAATATCGTTTTTTAATGCTGCAAATGGGTCTTTATGGTCGAGCCCCCTCCTTTTGTAAAATTTTGAAGCTTGTGGGGCGAAGTAGCATGTTGCAATTCTGATAACATTTCATTTTCTGACATTTTAAACCATATAAATTGTTTATTTGAGTCTTCCTTTTCTAGTTGAATGCAACAGTCTATCTTTTTCTTCACTAAGATCATGATACCTCCATGACCTTTTCCATTCTCTCCTGCCTTGTTCCACACTGTCAACTTCATATATTTTTCAAAAAGAAGTGTCTTGCACCCTTCATGTTCATGTGTTTCCAAGAGACATATTATGTCCCTATCTTCCGCAATAGGTCCTAGCCCATGTCCATGCCTCCACGGGTAGCCTCTGCAATTCCAAAATACCAAGTTTTAGGAAACCTGGGTAGACCTTGATTGCTATTTGATTTGGCATACAAGACTCAAAGTTGAATCTACACCCCTATTTGCCCATCCTGACCTTGCAGCAATATCTTATGCTAAGGGATTTGCTATCACTTCTTGACTACTGTTTTGTTGTCTTGCTTTAGAAGGAGGACCAAAAACAACAATAACAGCTTTGCCTTTGTATAACCATGCCCTTTTTCCCTCATCTCTTGCCGCTCTGACCTTTGACAACTCTTTTTTTATTTCATCATGCTGCATGATAGTTAAGTCTTCCTCTAGAAAAAAGCAAGAGCCCTTCAAGAGATGCTTCTTAATTAGAAGAGTTTGATTGTCACACGCACTTGCCATGATGAGTTTTATGGGCCTAGCTCTCTCATCATTGGGTTTACCCACCCTCCATGTTTCGCAAATTTGGCCTTGTCAATGCAACTTGTCTTTGAAAAATTCACTTGCAAGCTTCGGAGTACATTCATTCTTACCATAATCTCCCACACCTTTAATTATTATGTTTGTTGCTTTGTCTTGTTTTTCTTTAGTTTCTTTTCCTTGTTTGTTGTCTCCTTGGTTGCTTGATTCTTTTTCCTTTTCCATATTAGTAGGCTTTCTAATAACTTGTGCCCACGTTATGGAATTTTTTGTGAAACCTCCATTTTTTGCTTCTCATACTTTCACTCGGTGGTTATTTGTTTGTTCAACTGTTTTCCCTTCAACATTGGATGCTTTATGATTCAACACCCCTCTGTCTTCCCCTGCCAATTCTTTCATTCTTTGTCAGTTTCTTTCATTCTTTGCCAGTCTACTTTCATGTATTGCCACTCATTCTTGCCTAGCAGAATAGCTTATTGCAACAATGCCACTTAACCTTTTAAAACTTTGTTGCTTTCTATTAAACATTGATTTTCTACTGTTAAGAGATGGATTTTAAGGTCTCTCTCCTGCTCTTTGATTTCCAAAATCTCCAATCTCCTCTTGGTATTGAGTAGCTCTTGTACATATAGGGCACATGACTAGGTGAGAGATGTGGATGTGGGATTGTATGTTGCTTTTACCTTTATTGCTACCGCATCCTTGCAAGAAAGACTTGTTTGACTGTTTATTAGTCTTCTTTTGAAATTGTGTTTTCCTTGTCTCCTCCCACTTTAGACTGACAACTCTCGGTTTAAAATACACCAACACTGTTTGACATTAACCCAAGCCCACTTCTGTGTTCTGCTCGAGAAAGTAATTTTCACTTGACCTAGGTTGTTAGTTACACATTCCTCTAACCCCTCTTTCCTCTTTCATGTGTAATGCCAAGTATGTTTTCATTGTTACAAGGGACAAGAAAATACAAAAATGGAGAACATCACAGAACTGAATAGCTGGAAGAAAGAGACTTGTAGTTTTTCTCGTCATTTTTCCGTGGTCGCTTTCCCCTTTATACTTTAGTACTTACACGCCCTTCAAAACCGATTTCCGAGTACCCACGTCTCTGTCTCTGCCACTGCAGAGAATCTGATCAAATGGGCAATTAGGCAATTAGCAGGGTATCTCGAGCCGCTTAATCTGCGCCTCGAACCGGGTGAACTCGAACCAGGAGCGATGCGGGATCAGTAACCTTTGCCTGTGCTTATATTATAATATATCTCAATCTGTAGCCTTTTCTACTGCTGCATTAGCCATCCCACCTACACCTCCAAAACTGCCTTCGCTCTACTGGGCTCTGCCCTTGTCTCTCTCACCTATCTATCTCCTGGCTTCGTTGGTACGAATCCTGTTTACACCCACCCTGGTTACTACTCAACCTGGTGCTTATAACTCTCAATCTGGATCTACTAGACATGGGCGAGATAGTGGCTCTCGAACGAAGGGAATTGGATTTGGATATAAAACCGCGCTAAGGTAAACTGGAACTGCTGTTATTCTTGCCTATCCTTTTATTTGGTCCACCGGAGTAGTAAAATGGCTTTGCCACTTCTATCTTTGTAGGTTCTCCATCTCGATATGGGAGTACTGGGGGCTTGTAGCAGCATATGGAACAGGCTCTGGATCTTTATATGGGAAATATACTACATTGCACATGCTAATTAGAAGTATACTACCCTTATTTATAAAAGGGAGGAGATCCAAGGTGCATCAAAGCTTTAATCCGTGATTTCAGGCTGGGCGTTTATCAAATAAAAGTTCATACTAAAGCGGTCCAGACAATGAATCAGCTGACACCCACCTCACAAGAAGGAGACCAATCAAACGCTCTCAAGGGCCAGCCATGGCAGTCCCTTCAACATGCAAATCCCATCAACGATGGTAGCCCTGCGAATTCAGACGAATGCTTCAAATGCCATAAATTAGGTCACTGGGCCATTCACTGCCCTTCAGTCGATGTTAGACCCCAGTGCAATGCAGTTCAAGGGGGGGATCCAGGTGCTTATAGTATCCCAGAGAAACACTGTCCTTTTTGTGGGAGAGCATGCCGGATCCTCACCTCGCATTCCCCGACAAATCCTGGCAAAAAGTTCTACAGATGCCATGGTGGAGAGGTACACCTACTGAAGCCATACAGTAAAAATCTCATATATTCATATCATATCTTGGTTTTGGGGATTAAGTCCCTTACTGTAACAATCTGATTCTACTTTTTCATTTTTTTTGCTGATATTGATTGTGATGTAAGGGGTATAGGGAGGTGATCCATGTGATTTCTTTCAGTGGTGCGTTGCATCAGTCTCTTCTCCCAGACAGAATTTTCCAGGAGGGTTTAGAGCGCAGTCTACAACTCCCACACATATTTCTTCAGTAGCAGCCGGAGGAGGATTTAGAGAGCAGCTTGTAACTTCCGAACAGAATTCTCCAGGAGGGTTTAAAGGGCCGTCTGCAACTTCCCCACAGAATTCTTCAGGAGGGTTTAGAGGCCAATCTGTAACTTCTCCA
>LPNX010066206.1:0-18130 GCA_001517045.1 Pseudotsuga menziesii | reverse complement strand
TTAGGAGGAGGGTTTAGCGGGCAATGTGCATCTCCTGGCAATAACAGCAATGGAGTGGGTATTGTGAGAGGATACGACTATTCAACTCGATGTCCGTGTGGTGCCGGGCCTTGCCCAGTGCGTACTGCCAAAACTCCAACAAATATGGGTCGCCAGTTCGTTACATGTCCTGTTCAAAAGGTACAATAAATTCTGAGTTTAATGCCAAGAGTGTTGGTAACTTTGATGTATGGCGGCTTTGTTTTGTTTCCCTATATCAGTCTTTTGCACATTATGAGCTGGCCAATTTCAGGGCTCAAAGATAACTCTTTGCTTAATATTCTCGTTACGATTTGCCAAGTATACGCCACAGCTGACTGGTAGACTAAATTAAAACATACACTGCCCCACACACAAATATAAAATGTGGATGGATCCCTTTGCTATAGAATGTGTTTGTTTTTATAAAAATACTTTCCAATGCTTAATACAATATAAGAAACACTGAGCTGGGGATTACCCCTGGCATATTGATAAAGGCATTCTTAATATGTAAGATGTATAAGGTTCAAATCTATCTGCCAGTGGTGTTAAAATGGGTTAGTACTGCATTAATGCTGGATGTGAAGCTGAGTTGTATGTAATACTGTTGGATAGTTAAAAGGACTGTGTACTGCATTAATGCTGGATGTGAATCTGAGTTGTATGTAATACTATGGATGTGAAGCTGAGTTGTATGTGTTACAGTTGAATAGTTAAAAGGAATGTGTACTGCATTAATGCTGGATGTGAATCTGAGTTGTATGTAATACTGTTGAATTTCTAAAATGAGTTTGTACTACATTAATGCTGGATGTGAAGCTGAATTGTATGTAATACTGTTGAATTGTTAAAATGAGTTTGTACTGCATTAATGTTAGATGTGAAGCTGAGTTGTATATAATACTGTTGAATGTGCAGTGGCTCTCCAACAACCTCTGTTTTCCATTATCTATCGAGTTCATCTTCATCCTAACAAAATTGGAATGCTGGCTACATAATTTCTCTCATAATCTCCTATTGCAACACTCCTGTCCATGGCCTGTCCATGCCCCATCCTTGCAGTTTCTTGTTGTCCTGCGGCCTTAAGATGTATTTCTCTGCAACCAAGTGCTGCAGCTACTTAAAGATCTACAACCTGTGATAGAATTGCAAAATTGTTTTCACCATTTTGTGCCACATACTACCTGTTTATCTGTTTGCTTAAATATTGTGACGTTGGTGGTTAGAGTTTTGCCCTAGCGGTATTGTCAACTTCTTTACCTTAGCAAAAGCTTTTGTAAGCTCTCCATTTCACAAATCTCTGGCCCTGATCCTTTATTGGTGTTCAGGTTTATGCTTCCTAATGGTTGCCTTTACCAAAGAGGTGGGTACCCAACCAAATATGAATACGAGTTATATGCTTCTTGTTTAATAATGCATGGAGGAGGAATTTGCTATGTATTGAGTATTATTTCCATGGCATGAGACCACTTCTTCTGCTCCGTTTCGTCTTACTTTATTGTTCGGTAAACTTTTAACTATCCATCTATGGACATCATTCCAAGAGGAACAGCTAATGTCAAGGATTACAGTTGCATACATGCAAGAATGATTAACAAGTAAAGAAAGAACATTATTTTCATTTGGAAGGTGGACTAATTTTCTTCCTTTTTAATGTTCATTGACTTGGGTTCAGTAACAAAATGTTGTTTATTTCTGTTGCAAAAATTTATAATTTTCTCTTCTATATTTGTGATTGACTATCAGTTTTGGTTTAGGTAGCATGAAACTTTCATACTATTAATACTCTTTTGTTTGGTGGTTGATTATAATTTTCTCTTCTATATTTGTGATTGACTGTCAGTTTTGGTTTTGATAGCATGAAACTTCCATTCTATTAATACTCTTTTGTTTGGTGGTTGATTGAATGTTGGGCAACGTATAACCTTCATGAAATGGCTTTTACTATAATTTGTATTTGGCCTTAAAAGCTTAGGAGTAAAACTCTTTTGTAATATGGGTAGCAGATTACAGCTATTAATAACTCTTTTGTTTGGTGGTAGATCGAATGTTAGGCAACATATAAGTTATAACCTCCATGAAATGGATTTTACTATAATTGTATTTGGTCTTAAAAGCTTAGGAGTAAAACTCTTTTGTAATATGGGTAGCAGATTACAGCTACATTGTATGGTATCATATCTTTGATTTTTAGCTGTGTAACAATAAAGCATCTTCAATGTCTTATGATGCTCTCTGACGTTTCAGCTTTGTTATGTTGCAGGGAGAAGGTTCTTGTGGTTTTTTCAAATGGCGTGATGATTTGGATTCGACAAATATCCCTCTGCCGGTTACTACTAATGATTTGCCACCTAAACATGAAGCAGGCAGTTCTGGGAGGAGCGGTGCTTCAACTTGTTACAAATGTGGCAAAAAAGGTCATTGGATAAAGGACTGCCATCAGTGAAAATGATTCCAAAAAATTCTTCATGTAAATATAGTCAGGACCATTGTGGTTAAAGATTTATATTCATAAGGAAAATGTTTCAGGTATAAGGTAGTGTTAGTCTATGTTTATGTATGTCAGATTGGAAAACAACTTTCCTGTGTTGCATGGAGATCCGTCCCCCCAAAAAGCCCTTTTCCCGATGTCCTCATGTCTAGGGGACTTGGGACCCCTAGAGGGTCCCCAATCTGTCAGGGACTATCAGGGAATTGGGGACTTGCTAGCCGTACACAAAATGTCCCCAACAAATTTTGAGGACTTTCGGGTAGATTTTGGAGACATTCCAAGTAGATTTCAAAGATGTCCCTGACAGATTTTGGTGATGTTTTCGGCATGTATCTTCAATTTTTGACAATTGACATTGATGATTGGACAAATGATCATTTATCCCATCCATATTTTTTGTATTATCCTGAATCTAAATCTGAATCTATACAAGTTGCAGTTCAAAATATGGGTTATGTATGATGGATTTTGATTTGGGTTTCGAGTGATTTAACTATTGCCTTTTCAGCAACATCATTACAAGCAACAAAGCCTCCATGTCAACAAACCAAGAAATGCAACAACTCAAAGGTTTGATCATTTTGAGTATTCCTCTTGTTTTTCTCATTTTTAGGGTCATCTTGGCTTTTACATATAGTACAAGTTTTCAGGATTTATTAAAGTCCAACTCTTTCCCCATCCCAACCTCGAGCATTGTGAAAACAATTGGAGAGTAAAGACTTAGATTGGGTACTAAACATTTGAATAAATTCCTATTCTATACCCATCTTAATCGAAAATATGAATTTAATCATTTTACAGAATGCAAGCATGTATATCCCGAAGTGTTTTGTACTGGTTTTCAACACAGATGTAAAAATCTGTAGAACCTATTGAGAAGGTAATGTCTCTTAATCAAATTATCATTAAAAAGAAATATAAGAAAGAAAAATTGTTAGATACAAACAAACATTTTTCTCATAGACCCTCTATGGATCTTATTGCAGATTAAAAATAGTTACATTTAAGTTTCCTAAAACTAAGCTACATTTAGTTCATGTTCAATTGTCAATAATGGAATGCCACTCAACCATTTTCATATCTGTCTAAGCTTTTTCAGAAGTACCATAAGAGACGTGCCTAATATTATATAGTATAGACTATTATGCTTACAAGCAATTACATATGTTTATGGTGAATTTTAACTTTTTAATTTTTTTTAATATTATATATTTTGCCTTTCTTAACCTGTTGTTTCTTGAAAAATTAAGGATGCTCTTTAACTATCCCAAAGACTTGTACTTGGCCGCTGCCATTCTACTGTCTCCAAAATCATTGCAACATAACAAATTCATAATTCATACCTTTTACAATAATGAAAGACGGTTTTTGTTAACACAAACCTACTATGAACAACAAAAATCAAGCAACAATTATGAGAAAACAACTGCTATAAAACTACATACACCAAAAGTTACTACACCACAAAAACTAATTTTGAAATACAAATCATCGAATTGATGTGATTGCATCTTTCTTTTTATTTTTTGTTTCAAGGCGAAAAAAAACAACTTTATTTATGGGGAAAAGTTGTGTCATAACATACATTAAGAGTGTCGTCATAGTGTCGACATCTCTGAAAATCAGTGACTAGCTAGCTTAGCTCATATTCAGGTTTTACACCTACAAACAAAAATAGAAGGGAAAGTCTATCTCAAAGCACGGTTTATAAATATCGGTAGCCATGGAGCTGAAAACTGAGTATTTCAATAAACTACACTGCTCAAGAACTAAGTGTATTTGAATTATTGAACCATTGATCTACAGGCAATGAGTGCTATTGAAAGGTAGATTTTTGCAGTGGAATGGTAAGAACAATGTACACTGAAAAAAACAAATTTTAAATAAAACTGATAATAATTGATTAGTAAATTATAGCATTAATCTTCATTAATCCCAACAATATACAACAGTGTCACAATAAGGAGAATTCAAATCATGTGGATAAAATTCGAATCTACCAACTCAATCTTGATTGAGTGGCTAACTAGAAGTGTCTAAATCACTATCAGAGCTAACTAGTCTAACTCCACATGTCTAATTCAGTTTATCAATCAGTTAAACTAGTTAAATTGATGAGGTAGGTGAGAAATGACACCTACTCCCATGCAGCCATGCAAGACTGGTGCTAACTGAACTGAAAGACATCTAATTCAATGTAACTGGAGCTTAACATAGAATAACTACCTACCTACCACAACCAACTGATGGAGGTTGTTGGTGGCATTCAGAGTGGCTCCTAAAATGTAGGGAATGACATCCGTGGCACCAAATGACACACCAAGTGTCGACAGTGGCACCAGTGGCACCAAACTCTAGCAAATGACTCCTAAGTTAGGAAAAATGATCTAATAAACTATATATGGACAAGAGAGGATTATATAATCCTAACACCCCTCCTTAATCCTAACTTGGACAACTTTGGTCCCTGACAACTAGGCCAAAAGTCACCCATTACAATATAAAAGAATAAAAAGCTGCTTAATAAACTGAGGAAAATGGGGAAAACCTCATAGGAACCCCCCCTTAAAATAAGCAGGATCAGGAACAATGAATCAAGCCTTTATACCGAGAAGAGATCTAAGAAAGACAAATCTCTTTTTCTGTGAAAGACTTGGTAAAGATATCTGCAATCTACTCCTCTGTAGGACAATAATGCAGTGTGATAGTTTTGTCATGCACTAGTTCCCGAATATAATGCATGTGAACTTCAATGTGCTTCGTCCGCTGCTTCTAAACTGGATCACTGGAAATTTTTATGGTACTCTGGTTGTCACAATAAATGTCAACTGAATGTGAAATGCGAATCTCAAATTCTATCAAGATGCCATGCAACCAAACTGCTTGAATAAGTGCATTCACAACTCCCCTATACTTTGCTTCTGTTAAAGAGAAAGTGTTGTTTGCTTCTTACTGGACCAACGAATTGGCCCAAATCCCAAAATAAACACAAATCCTGAAGTGGATTTTCTATCATTCCCATCTCCATCCCAGTCTGAATTTGTGAAACATATGAGATCAAGTTGTGCACCAGCTACATAATGAATCCCATAATCTCTAGTACCCTGCACATAGTGCAAAATATGCTTTGCTGCCTTCCAATACTGCTCATGTGGCTCCTGCATGTACCTAGTAGCAACACTCACAACATAGGATATGTATGGTCTCAAATGTGTGAGATATAGAAGGCTCTTAATGAGTTGTCTATAAAAAGTGTTGTCTACCAATGGTGTAGAGCCACCTTTATAGGCTCTAATGCCTCCTTCCTTCTCCTAATAGTATCACTTTTGTAAATCCTTCAATCATATCCCAAGTTGTTCTTAAGAGGGGGATGTTAGGATATTTAGACACTTAGGAGTTAGTTAAGATCAACTTGTGTAATATATCAGTTAGGCAAAAGTGTGTTTCTTTAGGATGCATTAGCATGCATTTGTAAATATTCTAATCCAACGGTCATGATATGTTCTAGACATAGAGTGATCCGACGGTTCAACTTCTCTTAGATCATACCATTGATCCGTGGATTAACACCCGATTGATATATGATCTCTATTTAAAGAGCATAGAGGGTCCTTGGCTAGTTGATCGATTATCAGAAGCTCAGTAACTTTTTTTCTTTTGCATAATAAATTGCTCCAAGTAGCTATTTGGCTGGGACCGTGGACTGTTTTCCTCTCGAGGGTTTTAACCACGTGACAAACATCGGTGTGTTGATTTGTGATCTATTTGTGTGAAGCGGTTGCTTAAGGTGTTTGGTCTTTTGGGAGTACCCTGTGTACCTGAACATTGTGTTTATTTAGTATGCATTTGTAAATATTCTAATCCGACGGTCACGATATGTTCTAGACATAGAGTGATCCGACGGTTCAACTTCTCTTAGATCATACCTACCATTGATTCGTGGCTTGACACCTGATTGGTCTATGATCTCTATTTAAAGAGCATAGAGGGTCCTTGGCTAGTTGATCGATTATGAGAAGCTCATGTAACTTTCTTTCTTTTGCATAATAAATTGCTCCAAGTAGCTATTTGGCTGGGACCGTGGACTGTTTTCCTCTCGAGGGTTTTAACCACGTGACAAACATCGGTGTGTTGATTTGTGATCTATTTGTGTGAAGCGGTTGCTTAAGGTGTTTGGTCTTTTGGGAGTACCCTGTGTACCTGAACATTGTGTTTATTTAGTATGCATTTGTAAATATTCTAATCCGACGGTCACGATATGTTCTAGACATAGAGTGATCCGACGGTTCAACTTCTCTTAGATCATACCTACCATTGATCCGTGGCTTGACACTTGATTGGTCTATGATCTCTATTTAAAGAGCATAGAGGGTCCTTGACTAGTTGATCGATTATGAAAAAATCATATGTAACTTTATTTCTTTTGCATAATAAATTGCTCCAAGTAGCTATTTGGCTGGGGCCGTGGACTGTTTCTCTCTCGAGGGTTTTAACCACGTGACAAACATCGATGTGTTGATCTGTGATCTATTTGTGTGAAGCGATTGCTCAAAGTGTTCGGTCTTTTGGGAGTACCATGTGTACCTGAACTTGGTATCCGAGCGTTTATGAAGAGCCGCTTTCGATTTTGATTAAGATCTGGAACCAGTGTTGCCGAAACTTTGAAAGGGTTTCTGGTTATGGATTTTTTCCGCATTTGTGGCCTATGGGAGCTGTTTCATTGTGTCCGGAGCGTCGTTTCCATTGAGGAAATAGTTTTCGTTTCATCGAAAATTGTTTATGTTTGTTCCAGAAACACTCATTTCGGCAAATCTAAAAGTATAATGTTACAGTGACGGATTTGTTTTATTTTTTTTAAATCTCTCATATTTTATCAGTTTTATAATTAGATCTTTACTGTTTTAGTCTCGGACTGTTGCCTTCCTTGGCTACGTATGCTCTTTGCCGTGCACCTTGCACGATCGCGGAGAATCAGAAACAGTAAGGGAAAGTTTGTTTTCTCGTCTTCTCGGCTACGTATACTCTTTGTCGTGCACCTTGTGCGATCACGACAAATCATAAACAACGAGAAAACTTGAAAACGTAGACTTTCCGGATAAGCTAATCAAGATTTAACTCCATTGTGTGGAAAAAGTTCTTTTGTTTTTGTTTTTTCGTTTTTTTTGCGATTTGCAGGAAAAAAAGGCAAATACGGAGAACGAGAGAGGAGTTAAAAAAAACATTCATCTTTTCATTCTTTTACGTACATTTTAAACTTAGCTCACTTGGTCTAAAGTTGTTTTATTCTTTAATAGGTCTTGAGTTCAATTCTTATTAAGCTACTTTTTAGTGCATGCAAATTTTATTTTCAAGTTACTTTATTGTAAAAGTACATCTCACATAAATAAAATAAAATAAAAGAGTGTCAAACCCCAAAATTTCGAAAAATTTAAAACTTTTATAAATTGCATATAATCACACTAAATGCAGTCATTAGCTGTTTAATTAGTTTATGCTACTGAATGATTATTAATTACTCTGTACTTTGAAGAGCAGTTTCTTTTTCAGTTACTGATTGTTTCTGTTTGCAACCGCAAGGGGGATTGCTATGTCAGACTGGGCTTACTTAGCTACTAAGCTAATGCAGTAGTTTTTCTGTCTCTTACAGATATACAGGTAAGGTTCGGGTCGCTGCTAACAGATCTTTCAAAGTATTAGAATATAAATTGCTGTACCAATTCATTCAGTAAAAGTAAAATTGTAGGCTAGCCAGTTTTACCAAGCTTATACAGGTACAGCTTTTCCTATACTTCCCTCTTAAGATTCCACTGATAGAAAGTTAGAATTACCAGAGAAAAGATAACTATTTTCCTTTACATTAGCAAAATTAAGTATCCCTATGGAGTACTAAATCATTATTGAGTTTACTGTAATGCAATTATACTATTTAACATCTTGTACAGTAATTAAAAACTGGGTTATCATGCTTTTACCCAATATGCTTATCTGTTGTTACTACAACCTGCCAAGTTACAATATGTTTCCAATGTAAAGAATCTGGAGTTAATAATATTGATCTATATACATTCTTACTTCCAGAAATTATAATATTTACTATCTAGTACATGTCTCTTTTTAACATTTAAAGATCTACATTGAAAGGGAAAACTACTTCTATTTCTAAGATTGCCCACTGAATAAAATCTAAAAGCCTCTTAGATTTTATTTCAGACTATAGTGATTTACTCAATTTATGAGTTTCCAGATTATACCACCAACAAGAATAGTATAAACCTCTTATTATAAAATCGTGTGAAGAGCAAAAAGAAAAGTCATTTACCATCTATGCCAAGCTAGGGTAATAGACAACTTAGTTTGTTGAAAAGTAATCAACTAAACATGACAATGTTTTACAATCTAAAGAGTTTAAGAATTGATATATGCAATGTTTTCCTTGGAGACTAGGGTGGTTGGTTATATGGTCATAAGTCTTATGAACCAATATAGCTCAACAATAAAACCCTAACCTTATAACTTTTATAATACAAGATTTATAATGCAAGGACTTACCTTGAACAAGATCTATAATACAAGGATTATAACATAAACACGATATAAGTGTGAACCAACACAATGTAAGGTTACTAAGGAAATAGTATAGTTCAATGTTTATAATGCATATTTTAATATGTTAAATTCTAACAATACGAAATGTATTTTGTAATGCAGGTCGAACCATAGGATAGCGATCCTATGGAATATCCAAACTATAATTTGTTTTGGTGAACAAATGATTGGAAAAAACCTTATACTTCGACCCACTCTCATGCAAAGTATTTGAGCACTGACGTGGTCGCTCCTTGGCCATGCACTGGCTATATATAACGTTGACTCAACCCTAGAATACATCCATTTCTCTCTCGCCTTCGGGCTTGAACGCTCCGTGAACCCTCCTGGTTCATTTTCGCTATGGCTTGCTTGATAGCAGCTCGAACGCTGCTCCATTTTTCTCATGCTCGTCTTCATTACAGTGTAGGATTCTGTAGCTTGATGCTGGTGGTTATAAGGGTGCTGGAAAACCTAGGGTTTTCCCCTTCGGCTTCATGGTTGACCCCGATATGGCGTGAGTGCACTTCTTTGGCTCATCACTACTACCGCTCCCATTTTGTAAGGTTTCCTCTGCTCTTCCAGTTCGGCCTTCATGGTGACGAGGGAAAGGTTTCTTCTTTCTCTGCTCGTGGTTTTTCAGTAAAAACAGTGTCTGCATTCCCAAATGATTTGCCGGTAAACTACAGTTCTTTAATACATTCGTTTCTTTTCATTTCAGCAATAATAAAACTTTAAGGGGTTAACTAAAATACTGCTCCTTCTTTGTTTTCCAGGTTCGGCCTTCTCTTGAAGAAAGGGAACGCAAAACTTCAACCATGGAGTCTCCCAGTAAGCCTGGTTCCGAACGTGGCATTTCTCCTTGCTGGCTGTTTGAGCTGTTAAAGGTTGACTTGAGTATCGTGACTCTAAGATTATTTGGCTTAGTGTGGTCTCTTAAACTGTTTTGGTTAAATAAATTTTTTACCAGGTTTAACCCTGCACTGTGCAAGGGTATTACGACTTTGGTCGAATGTAAAAGATTTCTTTCTACTTTTAAAAACTGTAAATAGGAGGTAGCAGGGTTGTATCCTGTCGGCAAGGGAGGTCACGACCTCGACTATTGCTTTATTTTACTGCATCCTTCCGCTTAATTAGGGTTTTCACCCAAGATTTGATAATATATAAAAGTTATATTATCCTTACTATCTCTTCTTGTTCATTTTACCATCTACAGATTTAAATTTAAGCAAGCACAGTAAAAATAATTGAAAAGGATTTATAAAAGCAGAACTGTAGATTTATAATATGGCCGTGAATGGAAATGTTGTTTTTAATTCTTGATATTTGTTTTATTTATAAAAACCGAGCTTATAGGGTTCGACTTTAATTTTTACAATTGCTATTCAATCAGATGCTCGACCTGTCAATTAAAAATTAACATTACAGACCCTGTGGTTGACTGTGAGCAACATAAATATAAAAGATTTAAGCCTTAATGATTAGGCTCGTCATTTGAGCAATTGTGGTTCTGCATAACTATGCTATAATATTAATAATAAATTCTTTTACATTATTATTGTTCTCTTATTTAAGAGTAAATCTGGGTTATTTAACTTATTTGTAACCCTTCTCTTTAATGATTTACTGTGAGGATTATGTTCTTTAAGTTACTTTTTATATATTATTTCTTAAATTATAATGTACAAAGGGTTATACCCTTATACCAATATTGTATCTGTTATTATAATTCTCTTATATTATTAGAGGTTGTGATACCATACTGTAATCCATTTTAGTTTAAAAAGGGTTCTGTTCATAGAGTACTTTCCAGCTTATATTTTAGTAAATTTGTTATTAAGTTTTCCTTACAGGTTTTATAACCTGACCTCTATTTGTTTAGAAGTTATAAAAGCAAGTGTAATCCTTTTTAATTAAGGACCTGTTGTAATCTTACTAATTATTACTACTGTCTTTTAATAATGTTTTAATTACTTTACAATGCATAGTAAGACTAGTTCATAAATTTACTTTATTTGTTTACACTCTAAGTATAAATAAACAAAGTTTGTAATTGTATAATAATATACTACTTGAATTTTATTATGATAATGTATATAATGTTGATACGTTATTGGTAATATAATAAATATATTACTTCTTCTTATTGTTACTAGGATTGTTACTTTAATGTTATTTACCCAATGTTTGGTTAGGGTTCTTTACTGTGTTGTATTACCTAATTATTTCTATATATTACTTATTTAATATTATTTAGTATGTTCTCATATCTTATCTATATAAATAATTGTGTAAATGATAGCATTCATTTACCATAATTAAAATAGAATATCAGTTGTGAAAAATACTTAAACCTAGTAAAATAAAAGAGTATACAGTGCTTAATATTGCATTCTTAACTATTTTGCAAACTGATACAAAAAGTAAATTATCTGTAACATCAAACAAATAAATTACAGATACATAATTATATCCTACTGGCAGTTTGGTTTTATTTTAACTCTAAGAGGTTTAATCCTCTTAAAAACTAGAAGCTAACAATCATAACTTAAACTGCAGAGATACTTAATCTATCTTTTCATCTTTACAGCTAGTAATTACAAAAGAAACAATGGTACAGTACTAGGAATAGTTTTTAAGACTGTAAAAAAATACTTATAACTTGTGAAAACACTTGTAGTAACTGCAAGTAATATAGGAAACTCAGTTCAGAAGAATACTATTTCTTAACACTGAGATACTGTGCTGGAGTACGGTCTGGTGATACCAGATGTGGAAAAACACAGTAATTACTAACAGGTTTAACTACTGATATTCTGAAATACTAATTTTACTAAAGCTAACTAATTACTCAGACATATAAATAAATGTAACATACATCCATTCATACTCAGAAAACATAAAGAAATAAAAGACAGAACCTGTTTAAGCTGTGGACAACAACAGCAATGGGAGGCCGTTCCTCCCTACCAACTCCTGGAGAGCGCTCAGACAGCGACTTCTCAGGACCCCCGAGCTTTCTCTGGTCTCTCTGGCTGGAACTAGGTGCAGCAAAGTCAGATACCAATCTTCAATTCAGCATTAACTCAGAACTTATCAGTAAGTTCTCCCAGCTAAAAAGCTGTAAATAACCAAGTTACTGCAGCATTCCTCTCAAACAACTTCCTTACTATTTTTCCCTCTTCCTCAATGAATTTCCTGAATAACATTTACCTGAATGCATTCTCTCTGGAAAATAACTGAGAAGCCTCAGCTCTCTTCATTGAGTACTTTTAAAAGATTGCCCAGGTCTTTGTTGGGTTAACTGTCATTTAATGAGCCACCTGCTCTGATTCCACTTTCTTGGAGAATCATGACCCCAAATATAGGGAAGTTTCCACCTGCAACTTAGGAAGTGTTTGAGGATGCTGTCACTTGTCTTTTGCCTGCCACCTAGTTCCATCCACCAGTTTGACCAGTAACCTCTTTTTAACAGCTCTCCCATGCTGTTGTCTCCATAATTTATTTAATAATAATAAAATATTCTGAATTACACTCCATTATTGTTGACTCTGCCGAGTCATCAATCCCTACTTAGGATTAATTTTAACATAATGTCTCAGAAATATAATAAAACAATTTACATAATTTTACAAAATTGGGGTATGTGACATACACACCCCCTTAAAATGTAACATCGTCATTGATGTTACTTATTCTTCATCCTCTGCTACCTCCTGGAACAGATTCGGGTATGCTCCCTGCATCTTACTTTCCAGTTCCCAGGTAGCTTCTTCAGGACTAAGGTGCTTCCATTGCACCTTCAACTGTCCAATTGTGCGATTTCGCAGAGTAATTTCCCTCCTCCCGAGGATACAGTCCGGTTCCACCAGAACTTCTCCTTCTGGTTACACCTGTACAACATTCCAATCAATTACATGAGTAGCATCATGAACATACGTTTTCAGAACAAAAATATGAAAAGCATTATGCACTTTTAAGTTAAGGCGGTAACACTAGCTGATATGCAACTTGACCATTTCTGGATAAAATTTTCAAACAGACCACAGTAATGTGGTGCTAGTTTTGCACAACTCCCGAGTCTTAGGGAGCTCTTCTTTGGTCTTACCTTTATTAACACGTACTCACCCACCTGGAACTATTTAGGAGTTCTTTTCAAATCTGTTTGGCTCTTTTGCCGATCCTGTGCTACCTTCAACTTTTCATGCACCTATTTCACAATCTGTTCCATTTCCTTCAATAATTCTGAAATTCTTCTGGGGTACAAACTTTTTTTTCTTGAACTCAGGCTGATTAATGTTCTTTTTAGCCTTCCAGTTGGCTATTCCTTCCTTCTTTTTGTTCTGTTCGAAACAGAAATTAGCTTTTCGCATAGCTTCTTCCAGAGTTTTTGGGTTATCATATTCAATTCTGTCTTTTATATGGTATTGCAGGCAGCTGAGAAACCACTGTACTTTAGGTTTCTCATCAACTAAATACGGCACATACCTTAACAGACTTAATAACTTGCTGTTTAAGTCTTTCATAGTCATGGACCCAAGCTTTAACTCATAAAACTCCTTGGCCCTTTCTTCATAGTATTGTTCAGACAGAAACTTCTTCTTGAAGTACCTTTTAAAAGTACTCCAATTGACATCTTTTTCTTTGATTCCCTTAACCCTCTTCAAATCTTGCCACCATATATCTGCCTTTCCAGAAAGGTTATATATGGCCATTCTCGCCTTCAGCTGCTTTGAATAATTATAAATCTGAAAGTATTTTCTCGTCCCGGATAACCAGGATTCTGCCTCTTCTCCTTTTTCCGTTTCTCCATTGAAAGTTGGGGGTTTTATTTTCTTGAACTCCCCAAAAATCTCTTCGTAAGGTCTGTACTTTTTCTTTCTCTTATACACCTCTGCTTCGCTACTATCACTGGTAGAATAATAGCTTTGTTGTTCCTTAAAGCTTTCAGATGAGGAACTGCTATCAGATTTAGCTAGTTTCATCTTTTTGGACCCTTTTTGATGACTAGCTTCTTCAGATTCAAACCTTTTATTTTTTCCTTCAGTCTGAAATTTCTCTATCAGAATTTGGTTTAACTCCTCTTGAGTCTTCAGAATTCGTTCATTATCCTTCTTGACTGATTCTAATTTAGTCTTTAAACCTTTTATGGTCTGCATCAACTCTGAGGAGTAAGCAATTATCTCCTCAATCACAGGTTCTCTGGACATCTGTCCGGTCTCAGTGTTTGGGGATTCCTCCCCAACATATTCTCCTAAGTTCTCCATACCTGTCTGTTAGATTCAGAAAAAAATATTTTTTTGCTTTTCACATAAAACAAAATACAGATTAGTATATTATTTTTACTATTATGCGGAAAGTAATTGGGCCACATCAAGGCCTAGTGTTTGAACCATGCTCTGATACCACATGTCAAACCCCAAAATTTCGAAAAATTTTAAACTTTTATAAATTGCATATAATCACACTAAATGCAGTCATTAGCTGTTTAATTAGTTTATGCTACTGAATGATGATTAATTACTATGTACTTTGAAGAGCAGTTTCTTTTTCAGTTACTGATTGTTTCTGTTTGCAACCGCAAGGGGGATTGCTATGTCAGACTGGGCTTACTTAGCTACTAAGCTAATGCAATAGTTTTTCTGTCTCTTACAAATATACAGGTAAGGTTCGGGTCACTGCTAACAGATATTTCAAAGTATTAGAATATAAATTGCTGTACCAATTCATTCAATAAAAGTAAAATTATAGGCTAGCCAATTTTACCAAGCTTATACAGGTACAACTTTTCCTATACTTCCCTCTTAAGATTCCACTGATAGAAAGTTAGAATTACCAGAGAAAAGATAACTATTTTCCTTTACATTAGCAGAATTAAGTATCCCTATGGAGTACTAAATCATTATTCAATTTACTGTAATGCAATTATACTATTTAACATCTTGTACAGTAATTAAAAACTGGGTTATCATGCTCTTACCCAATATGCTTATCTGTTGTTACTACAACCTGTCAAGTTACAATATGTTTCCAATGTAAAGAATCTGGAGTTAATAATATTGATCTATATACATTCTTACTTCCAGAAATTATAATATTTACTATCTAGTACATGTCTCTTCTTAACATTTAAAGATCTACATTGAAAGGGAAAACTACTTCTATTTCTAAGATTGTCAACTGAATAAAATCTAAAAGCCTCTCAGATTTTATTTCAGAATATAGTGATTTACTCAATTTATGAGTTTCCAGATTATACCACCAACAAGAATAGTATAAACCTCTTATTATAAAATCGTGTGAAGAGCAAAAACAAAAGTCCTTTACCATCTATGCCAAGCTAGGGTAATAGACAACTTAGTTTGTTGAAAAGTAATCAACTAAACATGACAATGTTTTACAATCTAAAGAGTTTAAGAATTGATATATGCAATGTTTTCCTTGGAGACTAGGGTGGTTGGTTATATGGTCATAAGTCTTATGAACCAATATAGCTCAACAATAAAACCCTAACCTTATAACTTTTATAATACAAGATTTATAATGCAAGGACTTACCTTGAACAAGATCTATAATACAAGGATTATAACATAAACACGATATAAGTGTGAACCAACACAATGTAAGGTTACTAAGGAAATAGTATAGTTCAATGTTTATAATGCATATTTTAATATGTTAAATTCTAACAATACGAAATGTATTTTGTAATGCAGGTCGAACCATAGGATAGCGATCCTATGGAATATCCAAACTATAATGTGTTTTGGTGAGCAAATGATTGGAAAAAACCTTATACTTCGACCCACTCTCATGCAAAGTATTTGAGCACTGACGTGGTCGCTCCTTGGCCATGCACTGGCTGTATATAACGTTGACTGAACCCTAGAATACATCCATTTCTCTCTCGCCTTCGGGCTTGAATGCTCCGTGAACCCTCCTGGTTCATTTTTGTTGTGGCTTGCTTGATAGCAGCTCAAACGCTGCTCCATTTTTCTCATGCTCGTCTTCATTACAGTGTAGGATTCTGTAGCTTGATGCTGGTGGTTATAAGGGTGCTGGAAAACCTAGGGTTTTCCCCTTCGGCTTCATGGTTGACCTCGATATGGCGTGAGTGCACTTCTTTGGCTCATCACTACTACCGCTCCCATTTTGTAAGGTTTCCTCTGCTCTTCCAGTTCGGCCTTCATGGTGACGAGGGAAAGGTTTCTTCTTTCTCTGCTCGTGGTTTTTCAGTAAAAACAGTGGCTGCATTCCCAAATGATTTGCTGGTAAACTACAGTTCTTTAATACATTCGTTTCTTTTCATTTCAGCAATAATAAAACTTTAAGGGGTTAACTAAAATACTGCTCCTTCTTTGTTTTCCAGGTTCGGCCTTCTCTTGAGGAAAGAGAACGCAAAACTTCAACCATGGAGTCTCCCGGTAAGCTTGGTTCTGAACGTGGCATTTCTCCTTGCTGGCTGTTTGAGCTGTTAAAGGTTGACTTGAGTATCGCGACTCTAAGATTATTTGGCTTAGTTCGGTCTCTTAAACTGTTTTGGTTAAATAAAATTTTTACCAGGTTTAACCCTGCATTGTGCAAGGGTATTACGACTTCGGTCGAATGTAAAAGATTTCTTTCTGCTTTTAAAAACTATAAATAGGAGGTAGCAGGGTTGTACCCTGTCGGCAAGGGAGGTCACGACCTCTACTATTGCTTTATTTTACTGCATCCTTCCGCTTAATTAGGGTTTTCACCCAAGATTTGATAATATATAAAAGTTATATTATCCTTACTATCTCTTCTTGTTCATTTTACCATCTACAGATTTAAATTTAAGCAAGCACAGTAAAAATAATTGAAAATGATTTATAAAAGCAGAACTGTAGATTTATAATGTGGCCGTGAATGGAAATGTTGTTTGTAATTCTTGATATTTATTTTATTTATAAAAACCGAGCTTATAGGGTTCGACCCTAATTTTTACAATTGCTATTCAATCAGATGCTCGACCTATCAATTAAAAATTAACATTACAGACCCTGTGGTTGAATGTGAGCAACATAAATATAAAAGATTTAAGCCTTAATGATTAGGCTCGTCATTTGAGCAATTGTGGTTCTGCATAACTATGCTATAATATTAATAATAAATTCTTTTACAGTATTACTGTTCTCTTATTTGAGAGTAAATCTGGGTTATTTAACTTATTTGTAACCCTTCTCTTTAATGATTTACTGTGAGGATTATGTTCTTTAAGTTACTTTTTATATATTATTTCTTAAATTATAATGTACAAAGGGTTATACCCTTATACCAATATTGTATATGTTATTATAATTCTCTTATATTATTAGAGGTTGTGATACCATACTGTAATCCATTTTAGTTTAAAAAGGGTTATGTTCATAGAGTACTTTCCAGCTTACATTTTAGTAAATTTGTTATTAAGTTTTCCTTACAGCTAGTATTTACAAAAGAAACAATGGTACAATACTAGGAATAGTTTTTAAGACTGTAAGAAAATACTTATAACTTGTGAAAACACTGGTAGTAACTGCAAGTAATATATGAAACTCATTTCAGAAGAATACTGTTTCTTAACACTGAGATACTGTGCTGGAGTACGGTCTGGTGATACCAGATGTGGAAAAACACAGTAATTACTAACAGGTTTAACTACTGATATTCTGAAATACCTATTTTACTAAAGCTAACTAACTACTCAGACATATAATTAAACGTAACATACATCCATTCATACTCAGAAAACATAAAGAAATAAAAGACAGAACCTGTTTAAGCTGTGGACAACAACAGCAATGGGAGGCCGTTCCTCCCTACCAACTCCTGGAGAGCGCTCAGACAACGACTTCTCAGGACCCCCGAGCTTTCTCTGGTCTCTCTGGATGGAACTAGGTGCAGCAAAGTCAGATACCAATCTTCAACTCAGCATTAACTCAGAACTTATCAGTAAGTTCTCCCAGCTAAAAAGCTGTAAATAACCAAGTTACTGCAGCATTCCTCTCAAACAACTTCCTTACTATTTTT
>LPNX010066134.1:79585-128547 GCA_001517045.1 Pseudotsuga menziesii | reverse complement strand
AGTTCGTTTCTTCGATAGCAATTCTCCCTATCATAGCAGTTTTCCAAGACAGAGCTTCCATGGATGGAATCTGTGGCAAAAATATCAACTCCATGTACATTTTCCCTAATTTATTCTATATGATCCCACTGCAGCACTTGTGAATTAAGTTTCTCAATGTTTTCAGCTTTGATTGCTTCTCCTTTACGCTAATTCAATTGTCTCCATACATACTCTTATTATTTGTTGGCATGCCAAGCCATAAGCAATTGTCTCCCTTGAGATGTTTTCCTTACATTCTGAGAACAAATTCATAAACATCCACTCTGAAGCCTGCTCACTAGAAATCTGACAATGAAATCAGGGACGTATGACCAAAGTGGGGAAGTTTAATCATTTTCTCCTATTTTGGAATGAAATTGACAAATTCCTTCTGGACCTGAATGTATTTTCTCTCATTTTGGAATGAAATAGATAATTCCTTTTAGATCCTAAGGACAACAATAAATTGGGAAGACAAACTCTCAGTCAATAAAAAATACAAGCAAACCAATCAAAAAACCACTTTAAGTGTACTTCCAATTATAGGTTATAGTGAAACAAGCTATAGGTTATACTGAAACAGTATACTCCCAGGTTATACTGAAACAGTTAGACCTGATATCATCCTCAATACTCCATAGTCCATAATCAAAATCTCTATATTCCAGGATCAACAGACGGATTTAGTTTATCTGTTTTCCAATGAAAGCCACCTGTTTCTCAAAGAAACTTATGGATACGTTAATTTGCATTTAAACATTAAAAAAATTGCTGTGCACATACATATTTCAGAAAATTATATAAAGACCTGTGAAAAAGCATTCCGAATGCCGCATCTAACCAGAACTACCTAATATCTTCAGATTTCTGTCAAATTTCGATCCTATTGTATGCAGAGGTTGATAAATCCCTTCTAAAACTGCGAAGTCCGTGGAGGCTGGAGCAGTATAAGCGCTGACCAAAACGCCCCAAACCGGCCGGAATCCGGCAGACCAAGACCAATTCGTGCTGAATTGTAATTTTAGTAGTTTAATTCGCAATTTGTAGTTTTAAAATTGGAGATTTAGTGTATTACAAGCAATTATGATTGCTGAAATTGAGAAATTAAAAAAAAATGACCGGTTTTTATCACATATTTATCGGAAAAGCTGGGCATTTTTTTTGTCTTATATCCTAATCGGTGGAGGCTGGAGGCTCCTCTGTTCCATTGAGAAGGGACAGGGTTTGGGGCTTGGGGTTACTCTCACGTGACTCAAAGCATACACCGAAAATACATAAAATACATCACTAGTTATGCAAAAAGCCTATAATAAATGTACTTTGTATTCTTAATGAATTTCTGTGAGCGGATATATCTTAAGTATGCAGAGGTAGATAAAACGGAACTGACCCAAAGCTGGCAAGATTATGAAGTTGGTTCAGAAGTCGATCCAGTAGTTGATGCTGTTGATGAAGTAGCTTTATTTCATGCGCATAGTTCCATATCCTCCAGCATCAGTAGCGTAAAGAGCAAAGGTAGGCAGGCGCAGTTATAGATCTATCAACCGTTTAAGCAGTTGGTGAAGTTGATCCATCAGCACCACCAGCAGTAAAAGAACCAGCAAGCAGCTAGGGCATAAGCATCAACATCAAAGGCAAAGAAGGCAGAGGCTTGGTTGCATTGAAGGCCGCCCCACTTGCCTATACGATCAGATTTGCAAAATCCGGCCGCATCTGCAAGCTGCGGTCGAAACAGTACTGGGGCGAAGTATAGAACGGTGGGCATGGGCATGGGGATGGAGGCGGGATCGAGCATGGCGGAGTCAAACAGGCACATTGGCAAACAATAAATTCATGCACATGCGGGGCGTCTTAATTACTCTGCTGCATGTAGAATACCTATATTGGACATCAAAAGTATACGGATATTTATGAGCGGTTGTTGACACAGATATCATTGCAAGTTCGTGCAAATAGAGCTTGCGTGATTGCAGGGTGGTGCATGGTATCATGACGAAGTTGCTCAACCTTGGGACATCGATTTCCTTTATGTACACAAGAAACTGTAATAATACTTAATATAAGGGCTGTATTTGTGTCATATCATGTTGTGTTTCAGTGAGTCGTCTGGTTTCACGCCCTTTCCATCTGACTCGGCCAAACTTTGAAGACTCGGCGGCATCGAAGACACGGTAATTTTCTAAGCCTAAGTAAGTTTGCTAAATCTGGCGACCCTATGAGTGGGATCCCTTTTAACTCAATAAATAAATAAAGAAAATCAATAAATAAACTTATTTTCATTTCTTTCATCTCTTTTTCCCTCTAATTTCTGATGTATTAGAGGGTTTGCGGCATAGTTGAAAACTTGTCAAAGTTGTTAGAGTAGTCCCACTGTACTCAGCTTTGTTGCCAAGCTGAGTTAAGTTGTTCCTGAGTCCAACTCTCTACCAGCAACTCAAATTTGCGAGCAGCGAGTCAGACCTGTAAGTAGACCCTGACCCAAAAGTAAGTCACGAGTCATTTGCTGTTCCCACAAATCCAAGGAAAAATCCAGCTGACCAAATAAGAAAATAAATCCTCGTAACAAACGATTCGTGCTCCCGAGTCTTTAGTGTTGATTGTGTTTTTAAGTAGTCAAATTATACTACAGTTTTTTTTTTTCTAACTGGAAAAAACACTTGACTTGTTATTCATCTAAAAAGAGAGTGAAAGATAACCAGTCTTTATACATCTTTCCATAAATACGGTCTAACATAGTCTTGCCTATCAATGTCTAAAAAAAAAACTCATACAAAGATACAGTTTTCCAATCTTATCTACAAACATATATATTGTACCTTTTTATTTTATTTTACTCAAATACTAGAACAAGTTCACAGAATCTTTGGAAACCACAATGTTTTCTAAGAATTCTTCATAATTTATAAATCTGAGGTTTTCACAATGTTTTCCAAGAATTCTTCATAATTTATAAATCCATCCGTCAGAGCCACTGCCCTCTTTGAAAGATGGTCAATTATCATATTGAATTGTCGGAAAACTTGAGTGAAAGTGATGTAATTAAATTGCTTTTTTAAATTCATAATTCTATTTACACCATTGTTTCTGCCCCACTGTTTCAACCTCAAAACTTGGAACTTTGCCAAACGGAGTTTTTCCACATCGGCTTGCAGGTGCAAGAGTGCCTGCAAGTGTCCAAAGTGTTTGCAATGATCAAGTTTTCTATTTTCAAGCATCTACAAATATTTGAAGAAAAGGGCAAAGCTTTTCCACATCGGCTTGCAGGTGCAAGAGTGCCTGCAAGTGTCCAAAGGGTTTGCAATGATCGAGTTTTCTATTTTCAAGCATCTACAAATATTTGAAGAAAAGGGCAAAGTTAGTTGGTCCATAATATTCATTTGCAAATATTTGAACAAGAGGGAAAGGCTTGTTAGTATATAACTTCTGGAATGTATAGACATAACTTTTTGAATGTATAGATTTTTTTTTATTATGATTTGTTAGTCTCTTTTAGTATATAACTTCTGGAATGTATAGACATAATTCTTTGAATGTATAGATTTTTTTTTATTATGTTTTGTTAGTTTTTTTTAATGATTTGTGAGTCTCTTTTTTGTAAATGAGAGCATTTAAAAAGAGCATTTTTTTAATGATTCGTTAGTCTCTTTTTGTAAATGTAAATCAATTGAAAAAGTGGACAAAGTTAGTTGGTGGATAATAGCCATTTGCAAATATTTGAACGAAAGGTAAATGTTTGTTAGTATATAACTTCTGCAATGTATGGACATAACTTTTTGAATGTATATATATTTTTATTTGTTAGTCTTTCTTTGCAAAAAAAAGGCATATTTTGGATGGTTTGTTAAATATTGAAGCACTAAATAGTATTTTGGATTGCCTGTCCATTAAGTATTGAAGTTATTATAAATTTATTTTAAAGGGTCCATTAAGTATTGAAGTTATTTTAAATTTATTTTGAAGGGCAATAAAGATTAGAGGTATTTTGAAGGATATATAATTTTTCTTTCTTTCTTATATTATAAGTAATTAAAAATAATAAAATAAAAATAGTTTATGAATTATTTTTTCATAAATTTAGTTAGTTAATGAGATAATAAATATTTAAAATACAATTTCAGCAAAATCATCATACATAATATACTAAAGAACTAGAGGTTATCCATCATAATTACAAATTGAGAAGTGAGATAGAACAAGGTTACCCTTCTATTATGAAAGCTTTACAACCCATTGTGTTGTCTTCTTCGCATTCAAACCCCTTTCTATTTGCTCTTCTACTTACTGTCACGCCCCTTCTCGTCCGAGAGGATGCGACTTCGAGCTACTGCTGCTATCATTTAAGCAAGGATCTAAGTCCAGTGAACATAAACAATAAAATGCATTGAACTAGCATACATATACAGATGTAATATACAACGAAAGCAAAATACATTCATTCAAGCATTTATCATGTTCATCATAATTCATTAAAACAAATACAGTTGCAGAGGTGAATACACAAGAAATACTTATCTTGAAAATGAGTTTCCCGCAACCAACTATGTCGTTGCAATGTTCCACCCAACCATAGGCTAGTGTGCTCATCAATCTCTCAGCAGCACTGCCACCCCAGATCCGGGCATGATTCCCACAAGGAATAAAGAAACTACATCAGGCTCACACATAGCTAATGACATCAAAATTCAGCCAAGCCAAAACTACATTTGGGTTTATCAGGCTGCTAAAGAGGTGGAGGGTTGAATTGCTAAGCTAGTGGGCTCAACCACAGAGCTATGGACACCTACACAAGATTTGGCTTGGCTTTCCCAACACCTACACACCCAACACAAGGAAACACCCCCTTCTCTGCTACACAGTCTCTCAGGTTATGCCTTTTATTTCAGTGCTCTTCAAGGTGTGCAAGAAAGAATAACCAACCCCTCTTGATCTCTCTGTGTGGTTCCTTTCTACACTAGGTTTATCAAGTTAAATATTCTCTCTTCCACTCCAAATCGGTTCAGACCAAAACACAGGATGCACACACACAAAATACAAGTTCTGGGTTTGAGGAAAAACGTCTTGGGAGCCAAAAACAAAAATGGCAGATGGGTAAAACATCCCTCTGATAGCAATTCGATTCCCATAAACGTTTATGGGCTTCACGTGGGCAAAACAACCTCAACAAACACCCAAAAATCATGGGTCTCTTCTACCATCCGTTGTGCAACCAAAAATGGGTTTCCTAGTCGAGCAATGAAGAAACAACAACAAAACATCAAGGAAAGAGCCTAGCTAATGAGCATTGCCAAAACGACTTCCCAACCATGATAAAATAAAGAAAACTACCAAAATGTGAATGAAAAACCCAGGAGCTCCCAAAAAACATGAGGAAGAGGAGGACATGAATGCATTGTGGAATGAGCATGCATTTTGTGGGTTTTTACTTGCCCAAGAAGTCAAAACATGTTTTCCAAAATATAATGGCTTCTCAAATTTGAATTTGATTGCCATACTCTTCCCATCCCCATGCATTAACTAACTCGACCACTTCTAGAAGAAATAAATGATTGGACACAAAAGACAAAATGGGTAGTTGAGAGTTTGATGGGTTTTTCCTTTGACATTTGGCTTTTTCCCATTAGCTCAAGGGTTTGAATATTCCCTTCCCCATATTCCTTGTGAAATCATGCCCCCATCTCTTTAATGTTGCATTGACATAGCTGGTTGTGGGTATTTTTATTAAATTGCATATTTACCTGATGTCCAAAATTATAATGTGCTTAGCTTGCATGAAATACCATTGACATCGATTTTAATCGCCGAAACGTAAAACACTAAATTGATGGTGGGGCCTTTGCCTTTAGCTCATCACAATGATTAAATACAATATTTACTTCATATATAATTTAATGCGAATGGGGTCAAAACTGGGGTGTTACATTCCCCTCTCCCTTACAACAACACTGTCCTCAGTGCTTTACAAATTAAATAAAATGCTACACTAGCAATGCCTTTAGTGCTTCACAGAATTGAATAAAAATGGATGTGCCAATCACATGGCACCCTCCAACTCCCACGTAGTCTTTTCATGACCGTAGTGCTCCCATTGCACCTTTACTTGTCCTATGGCTCGATTCCAGAGCATTGTGACCTTCCTGTCGAGGATGCACATTGGTTCGATTTGAAACTCTCCCTTGGGTTTCACCTTAATCACATCCCAATTTATCACATGGTTAGGATCATGTACACATTTCTTAAGCAAAGAAACATGAAAAACATTATGAGCTCTAGTTTTATCAGGCAATTCAAGTCTATATGCAAATGGTCCTATTCTTTTGAGCACTTCAAATGACCCACAATATCTAGGTGACAAATTGTCACAACTTTCATGCTTCAAGAAACTCTTCCTTGCCCTCACTCTGAGGTAAACATGATCCCCAACATTGAACTCTCTATGCACTCTATGGTTATCAACATAACTTTTCTGTCTGTCTTGGGTTGCTTTCAGATTTCGCCTGATCTTTGCAACCTCTTGCTCCATTTCTTTGATGAATTCTGGACCAAGCACTATCCTATTCATTGGATTATCCCAAGTCATTGGTGTTCTACACCTCCTGCCATAGAAAGCTTCATATGGAATCATCCCCAAGGATGCTTGTTGTCCATTTTTATATGCAAATTCTACCAAGTATAAATAATCTTCCCACTTGGATGGTTTATCCATCACATACATGTGAAGCATGTCCTCTAACACTTGATTCACTCTCTCTGTCTGCCCATCAGTCTGAGGATGATAGGCAGTGCCAAAGTTCAATTTTGTACCCAAATCTGCAAACAACCCCTTCCGAAAATTGGAAGTGAACTTGGCATCTCTATCAGAGACTACTGCCTTTGGAAATCCATGCAATTTGAAAATATTCTTCATGAATATTTTTGCAATGTCATCAGTCTTATGTGTGGACTTAACCGGTATGAAATGCGTTTCCTTTGTCAACTTGTCCACCACAACCATGATGGAATCCTGTTGTCTCCAAGTCATTGGAAACCGTGTAATAAAATCCATGGAAATAGCTTCCCACTTCCATTCTGGAATTGACAAAGGCTGCAACAAACGTGTTGGGTGTTGATGCTCAACCTTCACCTGCTAACATTTTATGCACCTTGAAATATATTCAGCTGTGTCTTTTTTCATTCCTAACCAAAAAAACTACTTTATGGCTGTAACAATTGTCTTCTGATATCCTGGGTGACCAGAAAATGAATCTTGATGGAGCTCATCCATAACAACTCTCCTCAAATTTGCTACATTTCATTAGAGGAAATTTGGGGTCTAAAATGGGCCTTATAAGAAAACGTGCCAAAATAAGTTTTTGTGAGTTGGAATTCAAGAACCAATAGAATTTCAATAAAATAAGTCAACCATAATGGTTGAATTGACATATTTGTCATTAAAAAAAAACTACTTTTTTTGTTCGTATTTTCGACATATCTCATTGTGTTTTTACTCAAATTTCAATTGGGAGAGCTCGTTGGATGCGGAATTTGATTCCGCATCCAACAAGTACCCACATTGCATACTTTTGATGGACCCTGCTACCCTAAAAACAAGAAATACCTGAAAAAACGTGATGATGATGTCATCATCACGTTTTTTCAGGTATTTCTTGTTTTTGGGGTAGCGGGGTCCGACAAAAGTATGCAGTGTGGGTACTCGTTGGATGCGGAATCAAATTCTGCATCCAACGAGCTCTCCCAATCAAAATTTGAGTAAAAACACAGGGAGATATGTCGAAAATACGAACACAAAAAGTAGTTTTTTTCTTTCTTCCTCCAAAATTAATTAATATTATTTTATTATTTTAACTATTATTTTATTATTTTCCTTAGGAGGCCCATTTTAGACCCCAAAATTCCTCTAATGGAAATATAAATTATGTTCTTATGGGTAATAAGTCCATCTTCTTCCAATTTATATCCCCCATACTTCTTTTCAAGGTTTTGCTGCTACAACTTGTTTTTGACTTGCTCATACAATTCATCTTCAACAGTATGATTAACAATATGTTGTCTCAAATATGTTTGGAAAATACTAAGAGATGCCACATGCATTTCTTGCACCTTCTTGTTGAGTGCATTAGCTACTTTATTCTCTTTTCTTTTATTGTGTTTGATTTCAAAATCAAAATCACATAAAAACTCCAGTCATCTAGCTTTCCTAGCATTTAGAGTAGGTTGATCAAGCAAGTACTTCAGACCACAATGGTATTTTCTTAGCTCAAATCTTCTTCCCATCAAGTAATGCCTCCACATTTTGAGAGCATGTACTATGGCTAGAAGTTCCAGATCATGAGTAGCATAGTTCTTCTCATTCTCCTTCAACTTTCTTGACTCATAACATATCACATGGTTGTCTTGCATAAGGACTTCTCCAAGCCCTTGACCGCATGCATCAATACACACCACAAATTCTTTTTTCTGGGTCTGCAATCTTCAAGACTGGTGCACTTGTGAGAAGATTCTTCAACTACTGGAAGCTTTCTTCACACCTTGGTGTCCATTCAAACTTTACTCCCTTCTTTTGCAAAGAAGTGACTAGATGTGCAACCTTGGAGAATCGTTCAATGAATCTTCTATAGTATCCTGCAAGTCCCATAAAAAATCTTACATCAGTCACATTTCTTGGAGTAGGCCAATTCATAATGGCCTCAATCTTCTCAAGGTCTAAATATTCCTTCATCTGAGATAATATGACCCAAATAGTGAATCCTATCTTTATAGAAGTCACACTTGTTTAACTTGGCATACAACTTATGCTCCCTGAGCAATTGCAATGTCAATCTCAGATGTTCTTCATGCTCTTCCTTATTCTTAGAATAAATAAGAATGTCATCAAGGAAAACAAGAACAAATTTGTCCAAATACCTGTTGAAGACACTATTCATGGACACATAAATGTAGTTGGCGCATTTGTGAGACCAAATGGTACCACTACAAACTCATAATGTCCATACCTTGTTCTAAAGGTTGTCTTATGAATGTCTTCATCCTTTATTCTTATCTGATGGTAACCAGATCTCAAGTTGATCTTGGAAAATACCTTTGCTCCTCTCATTTGATCAAAGAGGTCATCAATCCTAGGAAAAGGGTATTTATTCTTCATAGTGACTTTGTTTAGTTGTTTGTAATCAATACACAAACTGAGTGTACCATCCCTCTTCTTTACAAACAGAACTGGTGCTCTCCAAGGAGACACACTAGGCCTGATATACTTCTTCTCCAACAACTCTTGCAGTTGCATCTTCAGCTCTAGCATTTCTGTTGTACTCATCTTGTAGGGTGTCTTGGACATTGGTGTTGCTCCTGGCACAAGTTCAATTGTGAAAATCAATGTCCCTCTTTGAAGGAAGCTCTAGAATCTCATCAAGAAAAACATCCCCGAATTATTGCAATAAAGGATAGTCCTCCAACCTAGGAGTTTCATTCTTTCTTCCCCCAAAACATGAGCAACATACACTCTGCAACCTTTCCTATAACACTTCTTCAGCTACATTGTTGAAATTTGCCTAACAGAAATCACCTTTGGAATTCCTTTCACAACCCTTGAGTTGCCTTCTTTATCCAAGCACTCAAAAGTCTTGTTGTAACAATCAAGCTTTACTTTGTGTGCTTCCGACCAGTCCATTCCAATGAGAACATCATAGGAACCTGTTAGATTTTTAAAATTTAAACTATATGATCTTAGGATCTTATCTGAGAGAATAACAAGAACAATAATCAAGCACAAGAGACAATGAACACAAAGATTTTCCTCAGGGAAACCATAAAGGAGAAAACTCTGCAATGTCCTCAGAGATAGAATCAGCACCAAAAGTAAAACCCAAAGATAGTAAGATGATCTCCCGACAGCAGTAGTCTCTCTCTCTCTTATCCCAGCTTCTTCTCTCTCTCTCTCAGTTATGCACTACAACTAAGTGTGAGTGAATGAATATGAATGTGTGTTAAATAGAGAGGCTCCCTCTCTATTTATACTAATTCTCGACTTGACAATAACTCACTAGGGCCGACTTCTCTAGGAGAGTCTAATAACCCTAGGGACCCACAACTGTGGGGACTTTAACCCTTGATCAATAAGGAGGGTTATACTCTATGACTTGACATGACTCGTTTACATTATTGAATATCTCGATCGGAACATCAAGGCATGACATGACTCAACTACATTACAGATACTTCCCGGAACAAACATCAGGGTACAATACATAAGATATATAAGTGAATACATTCCAAAGTTACAAATACATCAACACCCCCTCTTAACTAGGAAGATATACAAGTCTTCTTCTTTGTATCATCTAGATAATCATTAAGTCATCTTCATCTTCAAGTCATCTTCATTGTCAAGTCATCTTCATCAAGTCAGGATCATCACTGGATCATCATCAAGTTTGGATCATCATCAACATTACTGCTTTCGCTATCTCGATCAACTGGTTCTATCTCTCAATTCTTCCCATCATAGGAAGTTCTACAGAGCCAGCCCGTTTTCATGCTGGTTGTAGGCCTAACCTCCACGTAGGTATTTATCATCAGAGCCAACCCTTTTTCATGCTAGATATACTGCCTTGCCTTGCAAGGACTTCCTCTACAAAGCCAGTCCTTTTTCATATTGGATGCAACACCTTGCCTCTCGCAAGGATTTCCCCTACAAAGCCAGTCCTTTTTCATACTGGATGCATCACCTTGCCTCTCACAAGGATTTCCCCTACAGAGCCAGTCCTTTTTCATACTGGATGCAGCACCTTGCCTCTCACAAGGATTTCCACTACAGAGCACTTACATCTGACCATGGGAGGAACCAATCCTACCACCATGCTAGAAAGGCACAACACTTATATCTGACCATGGGAGGCCTCGCCTACCACCATGTCAGAAGGGATCAACACTTATATCTGACCATGGGAGGCCTTGCCTACCACCATGTCAGAAAGGATCAGCACTTATATCCGACCATGGGAGGCCTGACCTGCCACAATGTCGGAAGGGCTCACAGACTCATCACTTCCCCTTGGAAGGAATCTCGATCTGATGAACATCAAGCTTCTCCCTGAAGTACTCAAACTTTACTCTGGCTAATGGCTTGGTCAACACATCAGCTATCTGCTCATCCGTCGCAACATACTGGAGCTTCACTGCTCCCCTCTGCACCATATCCCTGATATAATGGTATTTGATCTCGATATGTTTCGACTTGTCATGGAACACGGGGTCCTATGACAACTTCACACAACTCTGGTTGTCGCAAAATATACAAGTAGTATCTAACTAGAGATCAAACAAATCAGATAGTAGCTTCCTCAGCCATACTGCCTCAAAACTTGCCGAACAAGCTATAACATAATCTGCTTTGGCTGTACTCAGTGCCACACAGGATTGCTTCCTACTAACCAAGAGATCACATCTGATCCCATACTGAAGTAGCACCCATAAGTGCTCTTCCTATCAATGGCACTGTCTGCCCAATTCGAATCCACATAACCTTCCAGGTTAATCTTCTGATTCAACTCATACTTGAGCCCATACTCAACTGTGCCCTTCAGGTATCTTAGAATATGCTTTGCAACAATCAGATGAACATGCCTAGGATCTGTCAGGTACTGACTCAATGTGTTCACAACAAAGAAAATATCTGGTCTCGTGTTCGTCAGGTACATCAAGGACCCAATCATTTGACGATACATCATAGCATCAACCGACTCTCATGAAGCATCACTCAATAGCTTCAGGTTCGATGCCATAGGTGTGCTCATGGCCTTTCAGTCCATCATCCCGAACCACTTCAGTATCTCTACTGCATACTTCCCTTGTCCCGGGGAGATTCCATCTGCATTCTACCACACCTCCATGCCTAGAAAGTAATGCATCATACCCAATTCCTTCATTTCGAACTCGGCAACAAGCTTCCTCTTTGTATTAGCAATCAACCCATTCTCACCTGTTACAAACAAATCATCTACATATAGTAGGAGTATCATTAGGTTCCCTTCTTCAACCTTGTAGTAAAGGTTGGAATCTGCTTTACTCTTGGTAAATCCCAAACTGGATAGGAAGCTGTCAATTCTGCCATACCATGTCCTGGGTGCCTGTTTCAAACCGTACAGGGATTTATTCAATTTACACATGAGTTTCTCTATCATGTGTCTCAAAACCAAGTGGCTGCTCCACATAAACTTTCTCTTCCACTACACCATTCAAGAAAGCAGTCTTGACATCCATCTAGTGTATCTTCCATTTCATCACTGTAGCCAGGGAAAGTACCGATCTAATGGAAGTGTATATGGCTACAGGTGCAAACGTCTCTTCATAATCTATTCCTTCTTTCTGGGAGAAGCCACGAGCCACAAATATTGCTTTATATCTCTCTATGTTTCCATCTACAACATGCTTGATCTTACAGATCCATTTGGAAGTCACAACAGACTTCCCCTTTGGTCTAGGGACAACATCCCAGACATCATTCTTCATGATTGACTGGTACTCCTCGATCATAGCATCCTTCCATTCTTTCTTCTCTGCCGCTTCTTCATAATTTGAAGGTTCTTTATCAATGATATCACATAATAGTGCTACATAACTGGAGCAGGACCTGGTTCTTTTCCTTTCTCTGTGCGTTTCTTCTGGAGCCCCATATCTTTCTGCACCTTGGATAGCCTCTCGTGCCCATGCAAGTTTCCTCTTGTGAGGATTCTTCTCTTGGGGTGGATCTACAGATTCCTAGGGTTCTTCTACTTCTCGATCTTCTTCTTGATTTATATTGTTCATAGTTGTGTCTTGAATTCTGGGTACTTCTGTTTCTTCAGGTTCTTCAGCAAGTCTCTTTTTGGATTTGTTGTAAGCTGAGTCTTCGTCAAATGTTATGTCCCTACTGATGTCGATCTTCTTGAATCCTAGGAAGTATATTATGTAAGCCTTCGGGCTTTCACTATATCCCATGAATATACCCTTCTTTCCTGAAGGATCTAACTTTGTCCTTTTTTCTTTCGGAATGTGTATGTACACTAGACAACCAAATATTTTGAGATGACTGAATTTTGGTTTCTTGCTAGAGAAGACTTCTTCAGGTGTTTTGTTCTCAAGTACTCTATGTGGAGTACAGTTCTGTACATACACAGCTGTTCTAGCAGCTTCTGCCCATAGATGCATGGGAAGATCTTGATCATGAAGCATTACCTTTGCAGCTTCCATGATCGTTCTATTCTTCCTTTCTACAACCCCGTTCTGTTGTGGATTATATGGAGTGGTCAACTCCCTCTTAATCCCTGAATCTCTGCATAACTCTTTGAATTCATTTGATGTGAATTCTTCACCATTTCCTGATTGAAAAGTTTTGATCTTTTTTTCTTTGTGGTTCTCGATCAAAGATTTGAATTCCTTGAACTTGCTGAATACTTCATCTTTGTTCTTTAAGAAGTATATCCATGTCTTCCTAGAAAAATCATCAATGAAAGAAACATAGTATACATACCCACTTAATGAACTAGATGACATTGGTCCGCATACATCGGAGGGAATGATTTCTAAGATTCCTTTTTCCTTGCTTTCGCTACTTGGGAATGTCTTCTTTGTGTTCTTTCCTTTCGCACATCCTTTACAAACACCGTCATGTTTTGTCTATATTTCTGAAAGACCTTCAACAACTTTGCTTACAATAGGTAGTGCCCTATAGTGCACATGTGCAAGCCTTCTATGCCAAAGTTCATTTGGCTCTACTGAGTCATGGATCAAGGCTTGTTTCGATTGGCCCTTTAGCTTGTATAATCCTCCCTCTTGCTTTCCAATCACAACTACATCATCTATGGTTTTTCCCTTTGGCCACATAATAACTTGGCCATCTACAAATGCAACCCTCATTCCTTTTGCATCCAATGCAGAGATGGAGAGGAGGTTCTTCTTTAGTCCTGGTACAAACAAGACATCCTTCATCTTCATAGACTTTCCAGAGTCTAGTTTGTAGGAGGATTCACCACTACCTTTTATTGGATATTGGTAGTCATCAGCAAGTTTCACCTTGTGGGGTGACTCATGTTCTGATAGTTTCACAAATGATTCTTTGAATCTCGTCATATGTTTGAAAGCCCCATTGTCTATAAGCCAATCATTGCTTCCATGTGTGATAGTTCCCGTGAGAGAGGAAATCAAAACATATTCTTCATCACTTGAAGAATCATCACTTTCTTGTCTGACTCTCTTCTTAGAAGGTTAATCATCCTTTGCAGCATGAGCATGATGTCTTCTCTTGTAGTTCTTCTTCTTTTGAGAGCCACCTTTGTTTCTAGGACAGTTTCTAGAGATGTGTCCTTTCTCATCGCATGTAAAGCATTTGATACTAGAAAGATCTCTGTTAGATCTTCTAGGGTTATCTTTCTGGTGAGAGTTCTTACCTTTGTGATGATGATAGTCCATTCTTATTTTCTTGGAGTGTACTATGAGAGCTTGATCTTCACTTCCCATATTTTCTTCTCGAAATACTATTCGAGCTTCTTCTTTTGAGAATTCCTCCCACATTCTACTAAAGGTGACTAGTTTTCTTCTAGCACAAATTCCTTAAATGAAAGAGTCCCATGACCTAGGGAGACCATTCAAGGTGGTCATCACAATTTCTGCATTCTCCACTTCTTCACCCACTACTTCAAGTTGTTCTTTGATATGGGAGACCCTTGTAAAGTATGACTGTATCGTTTCTGCATTCTGAATCTTCACATTCTTCAACTGGTTCCTCAAAGTCAACTTCCCGTTTATGTTCTTCCCTTCAAATAGCTTGGTCAAGGCGTCAAACATTTCTTTAGGTGTCTTTAGGGAGGACACTTGTGGTATGAGGTGATCCTTGATTGAATCAGCAATAATCCTCTTAGCCATGACCAATTTCTTCTTGTGTAATGCCTTAGCCTCATCTCCCTCTAGAACTAGAACCTCTTCATTGATGTAAGAGTCCAACTCATTTTCTTCTAGGACCAGGGGGATCCTATACTTCTAAGCTCGGAAGTTATCAGCTCCCTCAAGCTTTTCATCAAGCTTGGTATGATGAGACATATTTAACAGAGAACCTCAAATGGAAATGCAAAAGATTTAGATCTTACCAGGTTAAGATGTTGGAACTGGATCTGGAGCTAAATTTCTACAGAGCTGGTTTAGGAGCATATTAGGGTTTGAATTTACTAGAGTTCTACCCAACCAAAAACTTTGATCTTGATCTCTAAACTTTGATTTTGGGGAGGAGATCAATCCAGGCCTGGGCTCACTAAAAAATTCCACTTCTATGGAAATCCCTAATTTTCGGCAGCAATGTCGGGTCAAAAACTGAAAATGCTTAGAATCAGAGTTTGCTTCCACATAAAGATGCGCCCTGGAGAGGAGAGTCAGCTCAACCTCCTTTTGATGAAAATATGTGGAGAGAGATCCAAAAAGTAGGAAGCCCTAGTTTCCGCAGCTGCACAGTGTCTTCTTCTCAGGTTAGCTTTGATACCATGTTATATTTTTAACATTTAGGCTATATGATCTTAGGATATTATCTGAGAGAATAACAAGCACATCAATCAAGCACAAGAGACAATGAACACAAAGATTTTCCTCGGGGAAACCATAAAGGAGAAAACCTCGCAACTTGCTCAAAGATAGAATCAACACCAAAAGTAAAACCCAAAGACAGTAAGATGATCTCCCGACAGTAGTAGTCTCTCTCTCTCTTGTCCCAGCTTCTTCTCTCTCTCTCAGTTATGCGCTACAACTAAGTGTGAGTGAATGAATATGAATGTGTGTTAAATAGAGAGTCTCCCTCTCTATTTATACTAATTCTCGACTTGACAATAACTCACTAGGGCCGACTTCTCTAGGAGAGTCTAATAACCCTAGGGCCCCACAACTGCGGGGACTTTAACCCTTGATCAATAAGGAGGGTTATACTCTATGACTTTACATGACTTTTTTACATTATTGAATCTCCCGATTGGAACATCGGGGAACGACGTGACTCAATTACATTACAGATACTTCTTAGTATAAACATCGGGGTACAATACATAAGATATATAAGTGAATACATTCCGAAGTTACAAATACATCAACATAACCAAGTGGTAGAACATTCATATCTACACAAGTGACCAATCCATTCATAACTAATGGACATTTCTCTACCACTTCAGTAACCTTTCTCTTAGTTCCAGTGGATAGTTGAACTAACCATGTTTTTCTATGCTTTAACTTCTTAAAAGCACAAATCTCAATTACTCTAGGAGTAATATAATTGTGAGTATAGGTTCAATTAAAATAGAAATAGATTTCTCAACAATCTTACCTACAACCTCAACCACGGTTGATTGGTGGTCTACCTGACGGTCCTCCAATGCTGCATAAATCCTAGGGACAACCCTTGCTACCTGACCCACTGTTTCAGCTTCCTAAACATTGTAAGTTGGCCTTGCATTCCCATCCTCAATTAGACAATTATTGCGCATGTGGGGTCCTTCACATTTCCAACACTGGAGTGGTTCTTTGTTCTGTTGTGGATCTCTTGGATTTTCTCCCACCACTCTAGTTGATTGCTTCTCAGCTTGTGATGGCTGCTTCTGTTGATTTCTGAAATGAGAAGGTTTGAAAACTTTCTTCCTTGGTTATAATTCTCATTCTCTTTTTCCTTCCATGTCTTATGGTAATCGGTTTTTCCTTTGCTTTGCTCATAGCAATACTTATCTTTCCTTATTGCTTCTTCTAGAGTTCTAGGTTCATAAAACTCAATTCTGTCTTTGTAAGACTGAGGCAATCCATTCAAGAAACGCTAGTTTTTTACTTTTTCATCTTTGATGTACCTGACATACCTCAATAGCTCCAAGAACGTGTTTGCATATTCTTTCATGGTCTGCTGTCCCAATCTCAGCTCATGGAACTCTTTGATTGTATCATCATAGTACCTGTCAGAGAGGTACTTCTGCTTGAAATACTTCTGGAACTGTTTCCACACAATCTTCCTTTCATTAATATTCTTCACTTGCCTGAAGTGCTCCTATCATAGATTCTCTTCTAGTCAAATTGAAGATGGCTACCCTAGCCTTCATATTTCCTGAATAGTCCTGGACTTGGAATTATTTTCTCATCCCAAGAATCCAAGCTTCAACTTCTTGTCCATTCTTTACCCCACCATTAAAGGTAGGCGACTTAGCCTTCTTGAATTCATCACGTGAGCGGTTCTGGTAGCGCCTCTTTTTCTTATTCTTGTAAGAAGAAGAACTTGAATCACCAGTGGATCCTTCAGAGTCAGATGACCCACTTGGAGATCTCTTTTTTGTTTCGGCACTACTTTTACTTCCTTCTGGACGTACTGCACGATGCCCAGAGCTCATCCTCCTCTGGATGTTTGTCAAACTTTGTAGCACGGCTGTATTCAGCTGATTCTGCTCCTCCTGAGCCTTAACCAATCTTTCATTATCTTCCCTGTAACCTTGCATCTCCACCCTTAGGCTTCTCATGGTGGCTGCAAAATCTGGGGGAGTATCTTGAAATCTTCTCCTATTAGACTTTGTCTCAGCATTTTCCACATGGATGTTTTCTCCCATAACATCTTCCTTATGCTCATAGGGATTTTGTGCATCATCATATATGTTGTAGGTTCTCATGTCTTAGCCAAACCAACTTTACCGAACTGCACTATCTGGAATGCTGCTTTTGAAGGTGACTATGATTCTGCAAAATTTGTTAATAACACAATTGTTAGTTGCATAACATTCACAAGAATTCATAAATCACATACCTTTATTTGGGAAAATCCTATATTGACAACTTGTCCCAATATAGACTTTTCTTTTCACAAAAAACGACTATCTCAAGGGGACAACGGGGGTCAAGGGGGATTTGCAGGACAAGTCAAGGGCATCACCCTTGTTTTTATTTTTTTTGTAAATCTTTCGATTTCACGCAATTTGGCGCATAACTTCACTGCCATTTTTCAACTTTTTGACACCTATAAATCGCACTGAAAAACCTGTTGAAATTCTCTGTTTTGATGAATTTTCTGTTTTCCTTTGATTTGGCTCCTGACGTGTCGACAAAATTCTGATTTTTCTTCCGATCGACAAAACTTGCCAAAATTTCTGACATGTCGGCAAAATTCCGATTTTTCTTCCGATCAGAAAAAATTGCCAAACTTTTTGATGTGTTGGCAAAGTTATGATTTTTCTTCTGATCGACAAAACTTGCCAAACTTTCTGACGTGTCGAAAAAATTCCGAGTTTTCTTCTAATCAGAAAAACTCACAAAACTTTCCGATGTGTCGACAAAATTCCGATTTCCTTGCCGACATGGAATTTTCGACACTTAGAAAAATTTTGAACTTTTTTTCTTTTGTCTTTCATCGGTGAAAACTAAACTTTCCACCCAACATGTATCAGCTGAAACTTAACTTTCCACCTGACATATATCGGCTGAAACTTCACAATTTTTCTGATGTGGGTTGACGAAACTCAATCGACGTATCAACAAAACTCATCAATTTTTGCCGGTTTTTCAAACACTTAAAAAATTTAAGTTCCATGAACATAAACAATAAAATGCATTGAACTAGCATACATATACATCGAAAGAGAAATACATTCATTCAAGCATTCATCATGTTCATCATAATTCATTAAAACAAATATAGTTGCAGAGGTGAATACTCAAGAAATACTTATCTTGAAAATGAGCTTCCCGCAACCAGCTATGTCACTGCAACGTTCCACCCAACCATAGGATAGTGTGCTCATCAATCTATCAGCAACATTGCCACCCCGAGTTGGGTATGATTCCCATAATTTTATAAGGGAACTACAACATGCTCACACATAGCCAAGGACATATCAAAATTCAGCCAAGCCAAAACTACATTTTGGTTTATCAAGATGCTAAGGAGGTGGAAGGTTGAATTGCTAAGCTAATGGGCTCAACCACTAAGCTATGGACACCCACACAAGATCTAGCTTGGCTTTCCCAACACCTACACACGCAACACAAGGAAACATCCCCTTCTCTACTACACAGTTCCTTAGGCTATGCCTTCCCTTTCAATGCTCTTCAGGGTGCATAAGAAAGAATAACCATCCCCTCTTGATCTCTCTGTGTGGTTCCTTTCTACAACAGGTTTATCAAGCTAAATTTTCCATCTTCCACTCCAAACTAGTTCAGACCAAAAAATAGGATGCACACACACAACATACAAGTTTTGGGTTTGAGGAAAAACGTCTTGGGAGCCAAAAACGAAAAAAATGGAAGATGGGTAAAACAACCCTCTAATAGAAATTCGATTCCCAGAAACATTTATGGGCTTCACGTGGGCAAAACAACCTCAACAAACACTCAAAAATCGTGGGTCTCTTCTACCATTCACTGTGCAACCAAAAATGGGTTTTCTCAGCTGGGCAATGAGGAAACAACAACAAAAACATCAAGGAAAGAGCCCAGCCTCTGAGCATTGCCAAAACGACTTCCTAGCCATGGGAAAAATGAAGAAAACTACTAAAACGTGAATGAAAAACCCAAGAGCTCCCAAAAAATGTGAGGAAGAGGAGGACGTGAATGCATTATGGAATGGCCATGTATTTTGTGGGTTTTTACTTTCCCAAGAAGTCAAAACAAGTTTTCCGAAATCTGATGGCTTCTCAAATTCGAATTTGACTACCATACTCTTCCTATCCCTATGCATTAACTAACTCAACCACTTCTGGAAGAAATAAATGATTGGGCACAAAAGAAAAAATGGGCAGTTGAGAGTTTGATGGGTTTTCCCTTTGACATTTGGATTTTTCCCATTAGCTCAAGGGTCTGAATACCCCCCTATTCCTTGTGAAATCATGCCTCCGTCTCTTTAATGTTGCATTGACATAGCTGTTTGTGGGTATTTTAATTAAATTGCATATTTACATGATGTCCAAAATTATAATGTGCCTGGCTAGCACAAAATACCATTGGCATCAATTTTAATCACTGAAACATAAAACACTAAATCGATGGTGGGGCCTTTGCCTTTAGCTCCACACCATGATTAAATACAATATTTACATCATATATAATTTAATGCAAAAGAGGTCAAAGCTGGGGTGTTACACTTACATTATTGGAGTTTTTTTTCACTCATCAACCTAAACCAATTTTTTGTGCAAGATTTTCTACCCATTGCTTGTCCTCCCCACATTCAAACCCACCTTCCATTTTCTCTCCTACTTGTATTATTGGGGATTTTTTTCACTCATCAACCTAAACCAATTCTTTGTTCACCTTGGAGAGAACATAATGGATACAAAAAAGGTCTATGAGCACAAACCGGGAAAACCATAGAACCTTTGATTATTTTTAAACTTGGTTTTTAGTTTTGTTAGAACCCCATATTGATGGGTGATTATTGTGGATTTGGTTCTAAGTAATTTTCTTCCAAGGCTCTTTAAGTGTGGAATTTTTAATGACACTCACTATTATGGACCAAATTCCCAAAATAACATGGAATACGACGATAGAGCAATGCAACACCTTGATAATGAAATACATAGATGAATAAGAAGCCTCTTCGAGGGGGAAATACTTTTTTACAATATACCAAATGTGCACACGATGAGATGATGTCTAAAACTAGGTCTCTTTGGTATATATGAGACACATGCTACAGTTACAATTAAGGTCTTAGATGATCATACAATTATAGATAAGGTTCTAGTCATTGAATGGAAGAAATATTAGTATAATAATAGAAATGTAATGTCACAATATCGAGGTTTAATATGTCCATCCCCTTCATACAAGTGTTGTCCTCAACACTCGATTAATTGTGGATTTGCATGAAGAACTCATATTTTCATGTCGCCTCTTCTATTGGCGAAATATTTTACTTGATGAGGTGCTTAATAGTTGCTTGATTCATGTTTCAAGTAGTGGTTCCAATGAAGATGGGTAACACTTTTTGGCGAGAACAGAGTGCATATTACTCGAAATGTGAGCTCAAAGAAAAATCAACAACATAAAAGGTACTTAACAAAAAAATTAAGAAAAATATATACATTCCACGTTTACACATCCTCTTCAAGGGGGTATTTTTGGTTTTTCAATTTATGTAAGCATTAAAATAAAAATTTGCATGCACATAAATGTGTACAAAATATGATTCAAATATTTGGTGGTCACTTTCAAAAATTAATAAAAAGTATAATTAAAAAAACAACTTAAAAAAAAACTTGCATGTCCAATGCATTTTGTGTGATTATGTTCATATATATATATTGAAAATTATACATTCATTAAATAATTTTATGTGCACACAAACGACTTGTTGATTTTCTTTTGAAATTTACAAGGACAAACATTTCATTAAATATAATTTTTGATACATTAAATGGTATCGGTATTTTTTTAAAATATTCAGTTGGAAAGATAAAGTAATTCCCTACATTTTGTTTTTTATTGCATGCTGAAATTAACAAGGTGTAGATGAGTTTCGGCAACTTCGATTTAATAACTAATTAAAATATCAAATCTCCACTATCATTTTTGGCTAAAAAGTGTTACCCATCTTCATGGATTCACCTAAGGGTTGTTTAAGGTTCTAGTATGATTTATCCTTCTTTATAGAGCTTTAGTAATATAGTTTGAACTAAGTCTCCAAATACCTTTTTAGGCGAGAAACGTATAATATTGGATGTACACATGAAGATGGAGGTAACTCCAATTTGTAAGCAATACTTCCAACCCTCTACAACAACTTATAGAGACCATAGTACTTCGGTGCTCATTTACAGTGTCCCTGGACATTTGTTATATGGTTGTAACCTAAACAATAACCAATCCCCCACTTCAAATTGTCTTTATTTGTTTGTTGTGCTATAACTAATTTGTCTTTCAATAGTTGGAGAACCTCTTGTAAATGATTTATGTGATCTTCCACGACTTGAACCTTAGGTTTATTTTTCAAAGATGATGTAATGGATGGAGGGTGATAGCCATAAAGTTCCATAAACTGAGACATTTTTTTATGAAGTATATAATCACATGTTGTGTCACCATTCCACTAAAAGGAACCACTTGACTCGGTGTGTTTGTTTATTGGATGGAAAGCAATAAAGATACCCTTCTAGATTTATCCAGTATCTTAGTTTGCTCATCAGATTGAGGATGGTAAGAGTTATGAGCTGATTGAGTGTTAAAACAAGAAAATATTTCCTTTCAAAAATTATGAATAAATTTGGATCTCTATTACTTACAATGAATGTTCAACCTACTATACTTGTTTTAAAATGATGATAAATAGAGAAAGAATGACAGATCATACTTTATGAGAGGATCCACCACTACTATGATTACATTCTTTCCTTCAGACTTTAGTAAATTTGTGATAAAATCCATGGATATCTCTTCCCAATGCCAACTCGGTATGGTTAATGACTATAGAAAACCTAGTGTCTTATTAGTTTGTCGCTTATTCTATTTACGAACCAAAGATTTTATCACAAACTTTTGGACATTAGTTTTAAGACCTATATAGAAAAAAATATTTTTGATAATGTGGTAAGTTTTCAAGAACTTATAATGTTCTCCTATAGGATAAGTGTGCAATTCCAAAATGACCTAATTTTGGAGTTGGTAATTCTTACATAAATATAGGAAATCTCGGTACTACAATGAATCATTCTTCCACACAAATTTATCTAAAGCACTCGGGTCCTTTTGTAGTTGTTGAATTTGTTGAAATTTTACTTAAGCAATTATGTTATTAGAATTCTTAAGACTTTAATTCAATATCATAATAACTGCATGCAAAATGATCACTGAAAGAAATACATTCACAACATACACAAAGATTTATCCTGGGAAACCCTCTCGGGGAAGAAAAAAACTTATTCAATATAGATTCATCAATAAACTACAATGTCAATACAATGAAGAGCTAAAGCTCTCTTGTAGAAAGTTGTTACGAATATAAAATAGAAAATAGAAAATAAAACAATAATTAATAACTAATAATAGTTTATGATAATTAATGAAACATTAATTGAAAATATGAGGACGTGACCCTCCATTTAAATGGTTAACCCTATTTAAAAGGTGGCCTACTCATTTGTAAATCATCCATAAATTTTTTATATTCATACATTCATTTCTTCAACGTGGAAGTCAGATACACTCCTTGAAGTCAAACAACCAGATACGGTTGTGACATTAGTATCAGAGCGACTGCTCCTCCCTTGAGCTCGGATTCGGCTCCTCCCACTTTTGAGCTCGGTTTCGGCTAACCCATCCTCACCTCACTCCATACATCTCTCCTTCTCTTTTTTTTTGCTGCACTCCTACCACCATCGTCCTCCCTCCACTCTCTCTTGACCACCAACCCTACCATCTGCTCCATCACAGTATCCTCCATCTTGCTTTTCAACCTCACGCAACCTTCCCCATTCTCTCCATAAACTCTTAGTTTCTCCCTCATTGCCATTTTGTCCCCATACTTCCTACTCTACGTCTACATCCACCATTCCACCAACCCCAATGTTGCCATATTCACAATTGCTTCTTCTTCCCCCACCTCCTCCCAACATCCCTACACGCCTGCTCCTTTCGCTTTCCACCTTTGCAACCTCTCCTCTTGCGACTTCCGTCCACGCTCCCCCAACTCCCTGCACCTAGTTCGCCAGCTGTGTGGGTGACACCCCTACACACACTCTCGACTTCTCAACCTCCTCTCCACCCTTGCCAGCTACTATGCTATGCTTGCTCTAATACCCACACCCATCCTCTCTGCTTGCACTACCTCCTCCCTTCCAACTCTCGACCCTCCTTCTTTTTCGCTCCAGCCCACGTGCCCTGTTCCCTTTCCTTTCACCACAACCACACATCCACACCACCTTCCTCCATACCTCCATCTCCACGTCGTCACTCCAAACCCTAAAATTAATAAAAATAAGTAATATAATATAATTATATTAACATTTATTTATTTTCATTAATATTTTAATAAGAATATAAAATTATTATTTTCTTAATAATTATTATAATAATTATGTTTTTCTTTTATTTTACTCCATCAACCCTTACAAGTTAAATTATTATAATAATAATTATTGTAATAATGATTAATAATTAACTTAAACCAAAAAAATGGGGGAATTAAACAAAATTGGGTTTAATTACTAACCCCCACACCTAAGAAGCATGGTGATGGAGTTAAAATCCCAAATTGAGAAATTAGAGGACATCAAGGCCCTTGTCGCCAACAAAAAAACTAGAAGGAAGAAATGAAAAATAGCAATGCAACGCTTAAGAAAGAAATCAAAGACGAAGTTGTTCTAGTGTTAGAAAGAATACTTGATGAAAAACTAGACATCATGCAGGAGAAACAAAATACTTGGATGACAAAATGAGTGCCATGACCCAAGACATAAACGCCATAACGCAGAACTTGAGCACCATGATGTAGAACCATAATACATTAATGGAAGTGTTACAAAAACTAATGCCTAGTACAAAAACCATGCTAGTAGTTCAGACATGTTAGATGCCTCATCTCACGTTTCCACACAAGAAACACTCGCCAAGAATCAAGAATATTGGGAAAAATAAATAAAGATTAACAATGCGATGCTTAAACAAGAGATTGAAACAAAATTACTTTCAGATATGGAGGCACGATTAAACATCAAAATAGACATTATCATTAATATAGTAGAGAAGGAAAAGGCTAAAAATAATTGCAAAAAACAAAGTAGTTCAAATATGTCGGTTGCATCATCTAGTAGCTCCGAGCCACCATCAATCTGTAAAGAAGAAAAAAACCAATAATACATCTAACGAAGAGAAGGTGAAATATGCGTCAATGCATATGGAAGGGTACGCCTATAATTGGGACATGTGGTGGAAGGGAGACAATTTTTCTTACACCTGGAACTTGTTCAAAAATGATTTTTAAGAGGTTTCAAGGAATCATAGAAGATGAATCTTTCAGAAAGCTTACCAGATTACAATAGGATGAAAGTGTTGAGGAATTCACACATCAGTGGGAATTCCTGTCGACACGAGTATTTGGGTTATTTGAAAAACAATGTCTCGAAACCTATTTAGGAGGTATTAAACCATACCTCCAAAATAATTAAAGATGCATGACATGCCAAACGTAGAAGTGGCAAGACATAAAGCAAAAGCAACAGAACACAAATTGGAAGGAATAAAAACAAGAGGTGATAACAATTATCAATAAGAAAAAGAAACAAAATGTAGATATTGTGGAAATAATTGGTCACTCGGTCATCAACGACACAAGCTTCAATCATATGCCTATGAGATTGAAAATAGGTCGACAACGTCTAACAGTTACTCTGATAATAGAAAAAAGAAGAAAAACACATGTCATCGATGCGGTGATGACTGAATCCCAGGCCATAAATGTAGGGATCATCAGACAAACATTGAAAAATCATCAATGGAAAAGAAGTACAAGTCTCTATAGAAGAAATCTCGTCTGATTCTAATACTGACACAAAATCAGAGTGAAGAATGACATCATAAAAATCAAGCTTTGAGGAAAATTTTTTCCTAAGGGGAAGGCGATGCTACGAAGATAAAATAAAAAGTAAAATAATAATTAATAATTAATAATAGTTTAGGAAAATTAATGAAACATTAATTCAAAATATGAGGACATGACCCTCCATGTAAATGGCCAACCCTATTTAAAAGTTGGCATACTCATTTGTAAATCATCCATCAAATTATTATATTCATATATTCATTTCTTCAACATGGAATTCAGATACACTCCTTGTAGTCAAACATCTGGATACGGTTGTGACAAAAGTTACCCCAAATAAAAATATAATATAAACCAAAAATATTAGTCTTCCTCCAGCTGCTGCTACTCTCTCTCTCGTGCGTGCGCACTTGTCTCATTAGATTAAGCGAACTTGCTTGATGTCCAAATGAAGAAGGCATCACCCTCTCTATTTATACTTGTTTATGGTTGGCCTTTTCACTGTGGAGTCGACTTCTTCACTTAACTAGGCCGACTTGTCTAGGGGGCAATATAATATTGTTTATTTATTATTTCTTCTGGAATCTTCTGATCCAACATTACAAGTATAATTTAGCATTGTTCCTTTTCATGTTTTGACTTGATCAAATACAATAAGAATATCTTCCTAAGCTACATAAAACATCAACACTCCCTCTTAGAAAGGAAGGTATTCTTCAGGAACTATCTTCAATACTGCTTCTGCACGTATGTACTCTTTGACCATTTACTTGTTGAATTTCATGAATCTATCCATCACTAGAAGTTTTGTAACCATTTCATGCATCTGGGGCCTCAATATCATACATAACATCTCACTAGTGGGTACATCCTCATCGTCCTTTCGAACATTATGAATCTTGGTGTCCTTTCATACCTTATGTCATTACAAGGATTCATCTATCTAACATCGAACTAGGCATCTATCTCACACATAATCTAAGCATCCAAATCAAACATAATCTGGATAACTAGCCTGTAAACTATCCCTTCTGGTTGGCACCACCAAGAATCTATTCCACAGCGACTGAGCATCTAACCATAAGGGTTAGGTCACATCTATTGCACACACACCAGCCATTTATACCAAGGTTAGGAATCTTCCAACCCACACATGTTGGTGTTCCATCTCGAAATCTGGGCATCCACCAATCCACATGATCTGGCCTTCCATCCTCGAAGACTAGGTATCTTGACCTTATGTGAAGTTAGGCCAACTTGTGCCTCATTTGGTAACATGCTCATGAATGACTACCCATTGTTGCCACACTCTATATTCTACTTCCCCTGGAACCAAATCTATAACTCAACACTTCCTATCAGGGAGGGAAGTCATTTTGCACCATGCTAATCTTGTCCCTGAAATACTCAAACTTTATCCTTGACAGAGGATTGGTTAACACATCAACTATATGCTCATATTTCACAATATACTGGATCTTTACAGCTCCCTTGTACACCATGTCTCGAATACAATGGTACTTGATATCAATATTCTTTGAATTTTCATGAAACACATGGTTCTTGGACAACTTTATGCAACTCTGGTTGTCATAAAAGATATAAGCCACCTCCAACTCGAGATCAAACAACCCTGCAATCAACTTCCAAAGTCGCACAACTTTGCTACTGATTGAACATGCTTCTATATACTCTGCCTCAGTTGTACTAAGTGCCATAGTAGTGTGCTTCCTGCTGAGCCAAGAGATCATAGCTAGTCCCAAACTAAAGCAACATCATAATGTACTCTTTTGATCTACGACACTACCGGCCTAATTTAAATCAGTGTAGCCTTGCAATCTTATCTCATGATGCAAAACATATATGAGTCCATAGTAAATTGTACCTTTTAGGTACTTCAACATGTGCTTTTCCATAATCAAATGAAGACGTCTCGGTTCAACCATATACTGACTCAGTTTGTTCACCGCAAAGCATATATATGGCCTTATGTTCATCAAATACATTAACGAACCAATCATCTGTTTATTCATGGTGGAATCCATCGTCTCTAAAGAAGTATCACTCAATAAATTCAGGTTCATTACCATTAGTGTAGGCATGGATTTACAATCCATCATCCTAAATCTCTTCAGCATATCTATAACATATTTTCTTTGGTTAAGTAAAATCTCATCCAACTTCTACCACACCTCTAGACCCAAGAAATAATGCATCATACCCAGGTATTTCATCTCAAACTTTACATTAAGCTCCCTCTTACACTCAACAATGAGCTTCTTGTCCCCTATTAGAAATAGGTCATCCACATATAACAACAATATCACCAGTCCACCATCCACAACCTTGTATAAAGGTTGGAATTTTCTTTACTCTTAGTAAATCCAAAGCTCATCTGAAAACCACCAATTCTACCATACCACATCTTGGGTTCTTTCTTCAATCCATACTCCTTTTTCAACCTGCACACATGTGTCTTCCTATCATGTATCTCGAATCCTCGTGGCTACTCCACGTACACTTCCTCTTCCACTACACCATCGAAAAAGATGTCTTCACATCCATTTGATGTACCTTCCATTTTATCACGACCAGTATCAGAAGTATAGCTTGAATTAAAGTGTATCTCACCACAAGAGAAAATGTCTCCTCATAATCTATTCCTTCTTTCTGGGAGAATCAACGTGCCACGAACCTTGCCTTGTATTTCTCAACATTTCCATATGCTGAATGTTTCGTATTGTAGATTCATTTAGAAGATACCACCGACTTCTCTTTAGGTCTTAGAACCTGTTGCAGCTGCAACAATTTCCCAAAATTCCAAAATTTTTTAGGACCCTCCTTTGCTTGGATTAGTTCGATTTTCTTCTTTGTTTTGATTTAATGGTTTTTTCAAAAGACGTGGCTAATGTGTGGATTGATCTACCACTTGTCTTAGATTTTTCCTCTAAATCTTGAAACAATCCAATGTTTGATCAAACTTCATCGTTGCTTTTAAATGCGTTTTCAGCATGCTTGAATCGGAAGTTTATTTGGTTGGTGCTCCCGCCGTTGCGGAGAAATAACGAGTCTTGACTTCCATTTTCTTTCCGATACGTTGGTTTTCACATCGGCTGCTTTTTGGTTTTGCATTGGAAGTTTTATTACTTCTTCCTCCGTAGTTGCGGACGGCAAACTGCTAGCTCTCCCGATTATTGTTTGAAGTTCGGGCCCCGTGTTGTTATTTTCATCGATCCTTGAGCTGTGGGATTCCGCCATTGCGGTTGCAGAAAGATTTATCTTTTTTGGTCGTCTAAACGTTTTAAACTCCGACATCGCGGAAGTTCGCGCGCTTTATGATTCCGTCGTTGCGGCTGCGAAAGTCACTAATCTCCCGATGTTAGTCATTTTCTCTTCTGATTAGGATTTTACCCATTGCGGACCGTGTTGTCCTCTACGGTTCCGTCGTTGCAGCTCCTGTTCCGTTTTCGCTCCGATGATTTAAAGCTCCGACGTGTTATTGTTGTTTTCTTGGTTATCCCTGCGGATAGGTTAGCATTTTGGTCCTCCGACGTTGTGGAAGGAGTTATGCTTCCGACCTCCGATCTAAAGCGCTCCGCCCTCCGATGCTAGTTGCATGTCTATAACCTTTGTTGCTTCCGTTGTTGCGGCTCCCAAAGCAGTTAAGCACCCGAAGTGTAAATTGCTTCGACCGCCGATGCGAGTCTACCTTAGTCATGGGTCTGTAGTATTTTCTCTTCCGCCATTGCGGCTGTGCAAAGATTTCGACTTCCGATGTTAATATCCTTTGACTTCCGATTGAGAGTTTTCCTGCCCGTGGGTCACGTGTCCTTAACCTTTTTCACTTCCGTCGTTGCGGCTCGGGCAGAGCTTTTAGCTTCCGATTCCAGTGCCCTGAGCGTCCGATGAGTTCTCTGTTCTTGTCGTTGATGGTTTCTTGCGAACCCGTGGGTAGACGAAGTAGTAGTGCCGACGTTGGTTAAGCTTCGTGGCAGTAATACTGTGCATGGTCTCTCTTAATGCTTAGCCTTTTCAGTTGATATGATTTGAATGTGATTCCAATGAATGATGCACGTCGTTTGATTGCAGGTGGTTTCCGGAGAATGGTCAAACTACTGCGGCTCGAAGGGAGATGGGCAATTTGGTAAAAGTAGAGCCGAAACCATCAGGATCGCAAGCAGGACAAATGAAGGAAAAGACAAAATGAATGGCGAAAAAGGCACAAACCTGAAATATCTGTCAGTTACTAATCAGATCATGAAGGCGCACAGAAAATAAAATGGGAAGATGAAGCGTTTTGAGGGACCGAAAGGTCATACGTTTGGGGGGGCAGCCCAAGGGGTCTGCGGTGGTAGTTTAAATATTTGAAAGTAGAACTTAGAAGGGGATTTTTCCTTGGAAAAACTTGTAACTTAATGCTTGTAAGAGGAACTATTTCATTTTACAATCAGAAACTGCAAATTTGGCCTGTTGGAGGAAGTGCTGTGTGGAAAATATCAATGTGTTGAAATGAGCAATGTTGAATTTGAACTATTTCGTTTTCAGTGGTGTCTCATTAGCTGTAAGAGTGTTCTAATTTCTTGAACCTATGTTCTTACTTGAATGTTCTTCAGTACCTTTATGATGTCTTTTTCCACTATGAGAAATGGAATTTTTAACTGTTGATGAGCTATCTTATCATATATACTTTTATTCGTGTTTATATGTTTGGCTATAAGAACAGCTATCTGTGATTTGCCATAACACATGAACAGGGGTGCATTACTCATGAATGAATAACCAGCTCTCTAGAGATAGTTTAGTTAGTATTTATTTTCCTGCATGAATTGGATGCTTGTGAGTTCTAAGACGAGAGGTAAGAACCTGCGCATCACATTGTGACTACTCTTTGCATCTTTATCTCCCTGCATTGTTAATTAGGCACGTGCATATCATACTTTAAGTAAAAAAATACAAAAATATATACAGTGGACCGGGTCGCAACTGGTAAAACCTTTTGTTTTTTGTTACTTTGACCTACGGTAGCCGGACCGCAAACCAGACGGATTCCCCATATCAAACAATCACGTGCTAGTTGGGAACGTTGACTGGGGAGAATCCCTTGCTATTGTTGCCTGCGAATTTCCAGGCCTCAACATTTCTGGCGCTAGAAGGAGGGCCGCCAGTGCCTGGCTGGCCATGGAAACTTATTTTCCCAAGATTACCTCACCAACAGATGTTTTGAAGCTGTTAACCTAACCCAAGTACTTACAAGTTTTGGTTATACCTTTGAAACAAGTAAGCCCAGTTCAATCTTACGATGTTTCTTACTCAGAGTCTTGTTATTTACTTGTGCTCATGGCTGGTGTTAATGTGAATCAGCCCAACCCTCTACCAGCTTGGAGAGCTAGATCACCGTTGAACCTCACACCTCCTTTGCATGACTTACCTCAGGGTTTTGAGAAAATGCTGCCCAATTTTGACCCGAGTGAAAAGAATTCAGTAGATGATCACTTGCAAAGCTTTTACTTGGCCATAGAAGGATTAAGGGTTGGAGAACATGAAGATGTAGTCTGCAGACTTTTTCCGCATACCTTGAAAGGGGCAGCAGTTTCATGGTATTTTTCTATGGCTGCAAACTCAATTCCAGACTGGGATACTTTTGAAAGAATATTTAGAAATAAATATGCAGCCCAGAAAACTCATGCAGCACTAATGAAAGGGCTAGGCACTTTGAAGAAAGAAAGAAAAGAGAAAGTGCATAGTTTCACCTAGAGGTTTGCTGCTTATCTTAAGAATTTTTCTGTAGCTGATAAGCCTTCTGATAAAGTTTTGATTGAATATTATACTTCAGCTTTAGGGCCTGATTTGGCCATGTTCACCAAAATGAAAGCCAAGCCTACATTGTCAGAAACTTATGAAGAGGCTGAAAGGGTAGAAGCTAAAAAAGAGAGTGTAGAAGATTATTCTGAGCCTAAGGAGGAGCAGTCACGTGACCTTGAAGGAATGTTAAGAATGATGCAGAAAATATCTAACATGGTGATAGATTTGGAAAAAGAAAGGGAAGTTCAGAGAACTTACGAACCCTACTACCAAAAAAGAGAGAATGTCAACCAATGGAAAATACCTCCACCAAAGTTACCATCAATGAACATAACAAAAGTAGGGAGGGATAATTTTTGCACTTTTCACCAACAACCTCATTCTGAAAAGAAGTGTCCTCAATGGTTAAATTCGATGACATTGGTGATGAATAAGCTGCTGGACTCTAAATTAACTAAAGACAGTAGTAAGGAAGAAGAGAAAAACCAGACCATAGAGAAACAAGATGATGATACCATGTTCTTATGGAATGGTGTCTCGCTTTTCAACACAAAAGAGAATGCTCCTAAGCCTGAATACCCACCAACAACAACAAAAGGTACGGACCTAGCAATTAAAGACAATACAATAATTTCAAAGATTAAAAAATTGCAGGAGAATGTCAGAAACAGGTAGATGTGAATGTTAAAGACAAAACTCCTGAAGTCACTACTGTCAACCCGGAAGCAGAGCTAATCAATGAGCCTGTCAAGCATGTGGAAGGGGTTGATGAAGGAAACACTGAGGAAGTCGAGAAGCTTAAAGGGGATATACCTTCTCAAAATCAATCGGGGGAAGAAGACATGGAACCAGGTTGGGAAGAAAAAGATGACACCCCACCTTTTCTCTTGACCCTAGAAATGCTGAATCATAATGTGCATAATTGCTTGGTAGACTTTGGATCATCAGTGAATGTTATGCCACTTGAGGTGTGCAAAAATATTAATGGACAGCCAGAGTCCACAGCCTGGGGAGTAACGCAATTAGATAGCACATGTGTCCAAGTAGTAGGAGAAATGAAAGATGTTCTAATTCGCCTTTCTGCAAATAACAAGATATGCCAATTCATTGACATTATGGTGGCTGACATACCAGGGGAATATGGGATTATTCTCAACCGAGATTGGTTTGCCAGATTAAAAGGTTATTTTGCTTCAGACTGGTCTCATTTATGGTTACCTCTTAAGGATACCCCTAATCGGATTAAAATTTTGAGGGAACCTCATATGAAGCACACTGTCACTAAGCTGGGAGAAAGTAATGAATCTGCTAATTCTATCCTGGGAAATTATCTAACAGAGCTTAAGCTAAGACATCATACAGAAAGAAAGGCCAGTTCTAAGATTGACAATCAGCCTGAGCTCCTTCAACTTCCTCAGGCTGAAAAGGATGACGGTAGATTATTGGACATGGTTTCGATTTCAAAAATGGTACACTTAGACCATGGATAGATTTTTGACCTTCACCACAGCCTAGCCCTTTAACTCGTTTGATTGAATATTTTTAAGGGCGGGAACACATTTTCTTTTCTTTTTGTTTTGTACATAAATAAATTGAGTTGTTTTTCTTTAATGCTGTTTGCTTTGATTTATTGCTTTAAATGCTTTGTTACTAGTTCTTTTTATTTTTGAATAAAGAGGAAAACTTTTGGTTGCAATGGAAACATCAGGGTTCTTAATTAACTAAAATATTGAGCAAAAGACTGAGCTTTGAAACATAGAATGTCTTCTAGTAGCAGTGTTCCTAATTGGCCATGCATTCATTGAAGTTCTTTTTAACCCCTGTAAATAACTCAGAAGTAAAAGAGGTCTGGAATACTATTTCGAGGCTCCATCCATTTCACATCTAAAATGTCCAAGGGGGTGACAGCAAAAGACCCACGGAAAGGAAGCAAGGTAAACAGTATATCATATATAAATGATCCCATGCCATGATTTCAGAAAAGCTAAAATCTATCAAGAGTCAAAACTCCTTGAAGAAACAATTCATATCAAGGCAAAGTATCAAAAGCATGAATCTCAAGTTGCCAAAAGTTCCTCTCCGTCCGTGAGATGAAAAACAAACTCTTCTCTCACACAAAAGGACACTATGGATAGAGGAGCCTGAATAAAATTCAAAAAGAAAGGCAAATGGAGGACTCACAAGAACTAAAGTTCAAAAGACACAAATGTGCAGTTGGCATGGGAATGATGAACAAAAGGATAATGCTATTTACTACATGTTACAATCCTATGGTGTCCAAGCATGGAGCTACCTAAGGACAAGGGTTTAATGAATCTTGCTTGTTTGGCCTCAAAAGAGTTATTCAGACTTGCAAATATTTCTGATGTTACCATTTCCCAAAGAATGGACTACTTCTTAATGATTTAAATGCATAATTTGGCCAGCATAGGAATACAAACATCTGGAAGATTTCAAATTTTCATCTAGATGGTCTTGCACTGGGAAGAAGTTAAGCAAGAAATCTGGGGTTCACCAGGTAGTCGCCAATTGTTGTAGCTGCAACAATTTCCCAAAATTCCAAAATTTTTTAGGACCCTCCTTTGCTTGGATTAGTTCGATTTTCTTCTTTGTTTTGATTTAATGATTTTTTCAAAAGACGTGGCTAATGCGTGGATTGATCTACCACTTGTCTTAGATTTTTCCTCTAAAGCTTGAAACAATCCAATGTTTGATCAAACTTCATCGTTGCTTTTAAATGCATTTTCAGCATGCTTGAATCAGAAGTTTATTTGGTTGGTGCTCCCGCCGTTGCGGAGAAATAACGTGTCTTGACTTCGATTTTCTTTCCGATACGTTGGTTTTCACATCGGCTGCTTTTTGGTTTTGCATCGGAACTTTTATTACTTCTTCCTCCGCAGTTGTGGACGACAAACTGCTAGCTCTCCCGATTATTGTTTGAAGTTCGGGCCCCGTGTTGTTATTTTCATCGATCCTTGAGCTGTGGGATTCCGCCATTGCGGCTGCAGAAAGATTTATATTTTTCGGTCGTCTAATTGTTTTAAACTCCGACTTCACGGAAGGTTGAGCGCTTTATGATTCCGCCGTTGCGGCTGCGAAAGTCACTAATCTCCCGATGTTAGTCATTTTCTCTTTCGATCAGGATTTTGCCCATTGCGGACCGTGTTTTCCTCTACGGTTCTGCCGTTGCGGCTCCCGTTCCGTTTCTGCTCCGATGATTTAAAGCTTCGACGCGTTATTGTTGTTTTCTCGGTTATCCCTGCGGATAGGTTAGCGTTTTGGTCCTCCGACGTTGCGGAAGGAGTTATGATTCCGACCTCCGATCTAAAGCGCTCCGCCCTCCGATGCTAGTTGCATGTCTGTAACCTTTGTTGCTTCTGCTGTTGTGGCTCCCAAAGCAGTTAAGCACCCGAAGTGTAAATTGCTCCGATCGCCGATGCGAGTCTGCCTTTAGTTGCAGGTCCGTAGTATTTTCTCTTTCGCCGTTGCGGCTGTGCAAAGCTTTCGGCTTCCGATGTTAATATCCTTCAACTTCCGATTGAGAGTTTTCCCGCCCGCGGGTCACGTGTCCTTAACCTTTTTCGCTTCCGCCGTTGCGGCTGGGGCAGAGCTTTTAGCTTCTGATTCCAGCACCTTGAGCGTCTGATGAGTTCTTTGTTCTTGTTGTTGATGGTTTCTTGTGAACCCGTGGGTAGACGAAGTAGTAGTGCTGGCGTTGGTTAAGCTTCATGGCAGTAATAGTGTGCATGGTCTCTCTTAATGCTTAGCCTTTTCAGTTGATATGATTTGAATGTGATTCCAATGAATGATGCACGTCGTTTGATTGCAAGTGGTTTCCGGAGAATGGTCAAACTACTGCGGCTCGAAGGGAGATGGGCAATTTGGTAAAAGTAGAGCCAAAACCATTAGGATCGCAAGCAAGACAAACGAAGGAAAAGACAAAGTGAATGGCGACAAAGGCATAGAACCGAAAGATCTGTCAGTTACTAATCAGATCATGAAGGCGCACAGAAAATAAAATGGGAAGATGAAGCGTTTTGAGGGACCGAAAGGTCATACGTTTGGGGGGGCAGCCCAAGGGGTCTGCGGTGGTAGTTTAAATATTTGAAAGTAGAACTCACAAGGGGCTTTTTCCCTGGAAAAACTTGTAACTTAATGCTTGTAAGAGGAACTATTTTGTTTTACAATCAGAAATTGCAAATTTGGCTTGTTGGAGGAAGTGCGGTGTGGAAAATATCAATGTGTTGAAATGAGAAATGTTGAATGTGAACTATTTCGTTTTCAACGGTGTCTCATTAGCTGTAAGAGTGTTCTAATTTCTTGAACTTATGTTCTTACCTGAATGTTCTTCAGTACCTTTATGATGTCTTTTTCCACTATGAGTAATGGATTTTTTAACTGTTGATGAGCTATATTATCATATATACTTTTATTCGTGTTTATATGTTTGGTTATAAGAACGGCTATCTGTGATTTGCCATAACACATGAACAGGGGTGCATTACTCATGAATGAATAACCAGCTCTCTAGAGATAGTTTAGTTAGTATTTATTTTTCTGCATGATTTGGATGCTTGTGAGTTCTAAGACGAGAGGTAAGAACCTGCGCATCACATTGTGACTACTCTTTGCATCTTTATCACCCTGCATTGTTAATTAGGCACGTGCATATCATACTTTAAGTCAAAAAATACAAAAATATATACGGTGGACCGGGCCGCAACCGGTAAAACCTTTTGTTTTTTGTTACTTTGAACTACGGTAGCCGGACCGCAAACCGGACGGATTCCCCATATCAAACAGTCATGGGCTAGTTGGGAACGTTGACTGGGGAGAATCCCTTGCTGTTGTTGCCTGCGAATTTCCAGGCCTCAACAGAACCACATCCCAAACATTATTCTTCATAATGGACTGATATTCCTCAATCATGGAATCCTTCCATACTTTCTTCTCTGCAACTTCTTCATAACAGGTAGGATTTGCATCAATGTTGTCACATAACAATGCCACATAGCTGGAATATGGTCGTTGTCTCTTGCTTTCTCTGAAAGATCCATATGGAGCACCATACTTCTCTGCATTTTGAACAATCTCTCGATCCCAAGATGGTCTTCTTTTATTTGTAATCATTTTCAAGATGGGTATGTACGTCTTTGTGGTTCTTCCATGTCATGATCCTCTGGAACATACTCTTGTAGTGTAACATTGTCATTTATGCTCGTCTCTGCAATTGTAGGAGCTTCAGGCTCCTCGTCATGGACGTCATTTCTATGATTCTGCATTGATCTACTGAAAGTTTCATCCTCATCGAAGTTGACATCTCTACTATTCTCATTCTGCATGTAACCAGGAATGTAGACTCTGTATGCCTTTGATGACTCATTGTATCCAACAAATATACCCTTCTTTCCTGAAGGGTCCAAATTTGTTCTCTTATCCTTGGAAACATGTACATATATAGGACAACCAAATATTTTCAGGCGGATAACCTATGTATTCTCTCATGTAAACATCTCTTCTAGCGTCTTGTTCCCAAGTACACAGTGATGAGTTATTGACTCGACTTGTTTAGCATTACCACCAACATCCTTACTTGCATGCCTCTTTATTTCAATATCTTTCAGACCTATTCATAAGTAACCTCAGGAAGCTACTAGGGTTTGGTTCTAGAAGTAGTTGACCTAGTTCCATTTCTAGTTATAAACTTAGATTGTATTTCTACTGGTGGATCTCAGTGTGAAATCTGTATCAATGAGCAAGTATTCAATCTATTACATGTTCACATAATCATATAGGTAAGTCACCTTCGTCGTCTTTCTAGTATTTTTTTCGAGTGCTTTACTTACATGTTCACGTAATCATATAGTACAGATATAATCATTTTATATTAGACTCGATCTCATTAAAAAACCATGACTAAAAGAAAAATGAGTTCATGCCAAAGACAAAGAAGGACATGTATAACAGATCGTGCCAAGACCAACTAAAAGACATCAATATGTACATTGCATGCAGTAAAATACAAAACTTGGACAAAAAGACACATCAAGCAAAATCTTTATTTATGAAGTTGCATGTAAAGACTAACTGCCCTAGCAACACCCTTGTATTTACTAAGGGAAATTAACCTGCACTTTTACAACCCTGGTTGAAATAAAATCAATTAAATTAAAAAGTCCACGACTTTAATTGTGGGCCATTGACCCTTTTAACTTTTGAATATATTCCTTTCTCTCAAAACTTTACATATTTACAAAATATGTATTGATGTTCTCTTATATTCTTTTTTTCTTGCATGACGTCTTTTCTTTTATTTTAAAAAGGACCTTTTCCCTTTTCAACGACTTAAAATATATTATTATTTCTTCAAGTCTCTTTGAAATCGTAAATAATATGTACATACATACAGCCTAATCATTTGTTTCCATACGTTGGCATAATACGTTCATACACTTGTATAATATTTCATTCTATTTGTTCACTAATAGTATAATGGTGACCTTATTTGTTCACCAATCAATAGAAGATGTCATTTTCTTTTATCTAAATTATTTAGTATTATACATAGTAGTTGTTTATTTTAATTTTTTTTTTTAATAGTCTATTTTAGATAAAGTATATAACATCATATACAAAAGTTTTAGATTGAAGATTGAGATTATACCAATTTGTACTATAGTTCTTGTTGCCTTATTTATATAGATGATATGATTCTTTCGACAATCACAAAGTAAGAGATTACTTTCTTATGAATTGTAATACTTACTTATTGATAAGATGTCATCCTTATTCATTAATGAGTTGTCAATGGCATGCATATCTAGAAGTGGTCATATCCATGTACTATATAGTAATATTATTGGATAAATATGTTGTGTTGGGAATGGCTTAAATCCTTTTCTACCATCACGTATCTCATTGTCTAGGCTTTAAGAATTCAGAAGAGCTAGAACTTTGGGAAGAATTGGAACTATAAGATGTTATAATTGTGATAAAATAATCCACCTTGCTCAAGATTGTCCTTTTCCTAGATGGTAATCTTATTCTAGAGTTAATACACATGGTACCGAAGACTTCCCTGAGTTAATTTAGAAGCTAAGTTAATTGAGAAGCTAGACTAAATGACGAGGGAGTAACTTGATTATTAATGTTGTTAGTCAAAGAGGAGCTTGGATTGGTGCAATATATGTTAATGGCCCTGGAATTCCCAAGATTCAAATTAAAGGCAAGACCTAGAGCACTTAAATTTGATCTTATGCATCATAAATGATTTTTTACATATGTAATGATGATGTTCCAAAATATCATAGTAGCTCCTTCACTAATAGTTGAAGGAAGACCAAGGGGGTGAGGTGCAAGACCAATATAATTAACCCCAAGTTGTAGGAAAATATTGGAGGGCATATCTCAAGGTAAATTTTAAAAGGTTATGGGTCTTTTGTTTATTTTGTGTTTGATATCTTAGACGACGAGAACTTAATTAGGAAGTCATGCAACATCCTTAAGAAGCTACCTGAAGTGGAATAAGAAGATGGTTTTAACGTTTCTACTCTTATAGAGAGGAGCACTTGTGAGTGAGAAGAATGAGGAGGAGAATTGGTCAAGAGTTCATGTGGATGCTCAAATGGATGGTTGTGATATTAAGAATGTGTTGTGGCAACAACTTTTTCTCCCCAAATTTCTTAAATTTTGGACCCCTCCTCACGATTTTGCTTTGATCACTAGATCGTTCGAGTTGTTGCGCTGTGTTCTAAGTTTTAATGAATACACAAGCTTAATTCTTGGCCAAAGTTCGGGTTTGATTGCGTTGGAATTATGGTGAACGACGGTTGCTCGATCTTGCTTTACTTAAACCAGTTGTTTTTGCTGTTAGTCGCCGTTATAACAAGTCGCTGTCCATTGTTGATCTTTAAAAGCTTAATGAATGACTGAGTTTTCCTTTGGATCGAAGATCTTACTTGCCTTGGTCAGAAGCCTTATCCTTCTTCCCGTCCGCCATTGCGGCTCCTAGTCCGATTTGCCACTCGAAATGTGATTTCCCCCGACTGTCGACGTACGTTAGCCTGTTTGTCATAGATCCAAAAATTTTACTGTTCCGCCGTTTCGGCCAGGAAATCCTTTTCCCATCCGATTTCAGAGTTGTCTGACTTCCGATTCGGTTTTCCCGCCCGCTTCGCGTGTCCTCTAGATCTCCTCCTCCGTCTTTGCGGCTCTGAAAGCCTTCTGGCCTCCGAAGCTGAGAATCGTCCGACGTCCGATTTAAAACCCGCTTGCTCGCGTTTTGCTTGTCCGCGACTTTAGCCTCGCCTGCCATTGCGGCTGGTAGAACCTTCTGGCCTCCGAGCTCACTTCCGTCTGATTGCCGACTCGAAGTTTCCCGCCAAGGAGTCTCTTATTGATAACCATAGGATAAATTTTGCCAGGCCCGCGGGCGGTTCGCCTGGCCATTTCCTCGTGGAATAGTCGTTTTAATTGATAACATTTACTGTTTAAATGATGCTTGCGAATTGAATGCAGGCGGTTGCGAGGAAACCGGTCACTCTACCATGGTGCGAAGAGAGACGGACCGTCTAGTAGGGATGTAACTGAATCTAGAGGAATCGCCGTGGCTAACCATGGCAGTAGAAAGCAAAAATCCGGAACAATGAATACGCAGATCCCAGAAACGGATAAGTTACCAAGTGGTTCATGATTGCATACAGACAAAAGATCGAAATGTGAAGCGTCTGAGAAACAGAAAGACCACGCGTCTGGGGGGAAAACGAAGCACTCAGTAGTTGTAGTTTAAATATTTGAAAGTAAGAATGAGATGAGGCTTTTTCCCTGGAAAATTTTGTAAATGTTTGCTTGTAAGAGGAACTATTTCGTTTTGCAAAGGAGACTGCAATTTTACCTGTTGGAAAGAGAAAAAATGGAATGTATCAATGCGACTCAATGAATAATGTTGAAGAGGAACTATTTCCTTTTCAGCAGTGTTTCATTTACTGTGAGAATATTTGATTTCCTGAACCTATGTTCTTGTTGAATGTTCTTCGGTATCTTTCAGGATATTTTTCAACTGTGAGTAATAGATGTTTTCCATAAAGCAATTGGCTATCTGGTTGTTTAAATATCTGTAATTGTTCATGTATTTTGAAAGAAGTATCAGCTAACTATAACTCTTCATAGTGCATGTGCGAAATGTATTACTCCCCCTAAGTGATAACCTTGCTCCCTAGGGATAGATTAGATAGTTGGTTTATTTCTTTTCGTATGTGATTTGGTTGCTTGCGGGTCTAAGACGAGAGGTAAGAACCTGCGCATCACATTGTGACAGCCCCTTGCATTTTTGGTCACCCTGCATTTAGTTAGGCACTTGCATTTCATTTCTTAAGTCAAAATACAGGTGGACCGAGCCGCAACCGGTAAAGCCTTTGTTTTGTTACTTGACCTACAGTGGCCGGACCGCAAATCGGACGGATTCCCTATACCAAACAGTCAACGGGCTAGTTGGGAACGTTGATTGGGGAGAATCCCTTACTGTTGTTGCCTGCGATTTTCCAAGCCTCAACAGTTTTGGTGCTAGAAGGAGTTCCACCAGTGCATGGCTGGCCGAGGAAACCCATTTTCTCGAGATTATTCCACTGGTTACAGTTCTGAAAGTAGTGGACCACGTAATTCAATCCCGGAAGAAGAAATAAGAGAACATCTGTATCCTGTTCACAACGAAATTGTTAATGACCTGAGAAGACACACCAGGGCATACGTAAAGAAGATTGGAGGATTGCCGATTATCCCTGAATTGCCCAGGAGAGAGTATAAAAAGAAAGACCGTCCCATAACAGAAGACTCGGTACTGGTTGGAGACTGGGAAGAACTCGTGGAAACTGCTTTACAAGAAATCGAGCTACCTCTGAATCAAGAAGGCCCAGATACCCTTTACATTTCTCCTGTTCATACCCCTGTTGGTACCCCCCCTCACTCTCCACCCCAACTCATGGGTGGTGTTAACGCCAATCAACCTCCACTTAATCCTCCACCACCTGCATGGAGAGCCAGATCACCTCTAAATCTGACCCCGCCGTTACATGACCTACCCCAAGCCTTTGAAAAGTTGCTACCTAAATTTGACCCCAATGAAAGGATATTAGTAGATGATCATTTGCAGAGTTTTTATTTGGCTATAGAAGGATTAAGGGCGGGGGAACATGAAGATGTGTTTTGTAGACTATTCCCGCATACCCTCAAAGGAGCTGCGGCCTCATGGTATTTTGGATTGCCCACTAACTCTATCCCAGACTGGGATACCTTCGAGAGAATGTTTAGAAGTAAGTATGCAGTCCAAAAGACTCACGTTTCCCTCATGAAAGGGCTGTGTGCGTTGAAGAAAGAGAAAAAAGAAAAAGTGCACAGTTTTACACAAAGGTTTGCAGCATATCTTAAAAATTTCTCCGAAACAGATAAGCCTTCAGACAAAGTACTTATTGAATACTATACTTCAGCTTTGGGTCCTGATTTGGCCATGTTTGCAAAAGGTAGGGCCAATCCTACTTTGACAGAGACCTATGAAGAGGCGGAAGTGGTGGAAGCGGAAAGGGAAAGTATTGAAGACTATCCATAACAATCAGGAGAAAAAGGTGCAGGAAGGAAAGCCTTATTGTTCACTAAGCCTAAGGAAGAAAAGTCGCCAGACCTGGAGAATATGGCCAAAATGATGCAAAAGCTATCTAATAAGATCATAGATTTAGAGAAAGAAAAAGAAGCACAAAAATTCTACAGGCCATATTACAAGAAAAGGGAGGACAATATTCAGTCCCAACCTCCTCCTCAAAAAACCGCATCCATGAATCTGACAGATATAGGGATGGAGAATTTCTGTACTTTTCATCAACAACCCCATTCCGAAAGGAACTGTCCGCAATGGATAAATTCAATGACATTAGTCATGAATCAGATGTTGGATTCGAGATTAACGGAAGAAGATGATGATGAAAGGAAAGAAAGTGCTGCTTCTACTTCTACAAAGGAACAAGAAAAAGAAACCATGGCATTATGGAGTTCTGTATCCTTACTCGATGCAGAAGAAGGAATTACTCAAGGACACAAGGATGTCAAGGAGGCTAACGTGACAACTAGAAGCCAAGGGACGGTTAGTAATGACAGTCTTTTACTCCCAAAGATTAGAAGGCTGCAAAGGAATATCAAGAAGAAATTTCAAGATAAATCCTTGGCTGATAAGATTCCGGAATTCACTATTACCAGCCAAGATCCTAAGCAGAACAGAATGTTGCCTAAGCCAAACGAAGAGAAGGTGAGTGCTGATAAATCTCATTCCATTAAACAACAAATTGAATATGACGTTGTTGAAGATCTAAAGAAGATAAAGGCAAATGTCCCGCTGTTCGAAATGTGCAAAGTGCCTCAACAAAAAGAAAGGTTGTTGAAATCCCTTGAAACATCAGAAGAGAAGCTTCCTGCTGACAATCAACCGCGGGATGAAGAAGAAATTGGAGAAGCTAGCACTGGAGGTAAGTCTAAAACTAAACATCCACCTTTCCTCCTGACGTTTGAGATTTTTAATCACAACGTGCACAATTTTCTAGTATACTCTGGGGTATCAATTAATGTCATGCCCATTTCAGTATGTAAGAAAATAAATGGGCAGCCTAAGCCAACCACGTGGAGGGTGGTGCAATTGGATAGGACAGACGTTAAGGTAATTGGTCAGATGGAGGACGTTCTAATCCGTCTGGCAGCTGATGACAGAGTGTGCCAAGTAATTAACATCGTGGTGGTCGATATACCAGATGCTTACGGCCTGGTCCTGAGCAGAGATTGGTCAGCTAAATTGAATGGGTATTTCGCTTCAGATTGGTCGCATCTGTGGTTGCCGCACAAGGGAAGTCCCAATCAAATTAAGGTTTTAAGAGAGCCTCACATGAAGTATAATGTTACTCAACTGGATGAGAAGAATGTCCTAGGTGAGTCTGTGTTGGGAAACTATTTTCTAGAATTGGAACCAGGGAATTATCAAGCAGAGGAGTCCAGTGACACATCTGACACCCAGCCTGATCTCCTTCGATTTTCTCATGCTGATGAGATTGATTGTAAAATAGTAGACTTAGCAGTAGGAGTAGATTTACACTCAGTAGTTAGTGATTTTTGGACCTTATTTTTTGATGGCTCAAAGACATTAGAAGGGTCAGGTGTTGGCTGCGTCCTTATTGATCCACAAAAAAATAAACATTTCCTGTCATGTAGATTAGAGTTTGAGTGTACTAATAATACGACCGAGTATGAAGCACTGCTGCAGGGACTCAAGAAAGCGATTGAGCTAAAGGTTAGTAATTTAAAAGTTTTTGGGGACTCAAAAATAGTTTTAAAGCAAATAAGAAATCAAATACATTGTGTTTCCCCTCACTTGAAAGCTTACCAAAACGAGGTATGGGATTTGCTTAAATGTTTTCATGCATTCAATATTATTTCAATCCCAAGAATTAAAAATGCTGCCGCTGATCTTCTAGCCACATCAGCCGCCAGGCTGGTACCCACTAATAACAGATGTTCTATTGAATTACTTTTCAGGCCTTTGGTACCTGATATGATTACCAACCTGCGTGTATTTGATGATGATCAGCAAATAATCGAATGCTTGACAAATGATGAAGTTTTTAAAGGAGCCATTATAGACGATGAGGAACATCAGGTTGAGATGAAATATGACAATTTCATTCCTAAAGGGGTTAGAACATTAGAGAAGATGTTTGACTTGAATGAGAAGTTCAGAAGACCCGCTAACGTGAAGACACACAGCTCAACTCTATAGTTCGAGCTGATAAATTTAGGGACTGAGAACAATCCTAAGTTCGTGAATCTCGGTAAGTGTTGCTCACCCGCAGAAAGAGACAAATTCGTCAGTCTATTTAAACAATATAAAGATGTTTTCGCATGGACGTACGAAGAGCTGAAAACCTACGACACTGGCATCATCAAGCATATCATCCCTATTAAAGTAGGCGTCAAGCCATATCAGCAACCGTTGAGGAAGATGCACCCAAAGTTGGAACCACTAATCCAAAGCGAAGTGAAGAAATTGTTAGACGCTAGGATTATTTTTAAAGTCAGGCACTCCGAGTGGGTGTCAAATCTGGTACCGGTCAGAAAAAAGTCGGGAGAAATCAGACTGTGCGTGGAATTCAGAAACTTAAACCGCGCCTCAGATAAAGACAACTATCTGGTGCCTCCCATGGAACAATTGCTATAGATGGTTTCTGGTTCTGAATTGTTTTCATTATTAGACGGGTTCTTTGGCTACAACCAGGTGTTGGTATCCGAGGAAGATAGATTGAAAACAACGTTCAGAACTAAATGGGGAACTTTTTCCTATAGAAGGATGCCCTTTGGACTGATTAACGCTGGAGTGACATTTTAGAGAGCTATGGACATAGCTTTCCGCGGACTGATTGGACGAAGTGTTGTGGTATACCTTGATGACATCACGATATTCTCGAAGAAAAGAGGGGAGCATGCGTTCCACCTAAAGCAAATTTTCGAACCCTATCGGAAATATGGTATTTCCCTCAATCCTAAGAAGTGCGTATTCGCGGTCACAGAAGGCAAGTTACTGGGACATGTAGTTTCAAAGAGAGGTATATCTATAGACCCATAAAGAATTAAAGCCATTGAACAAATCCCTATGCCCCATAATAAAAAGGGAATGCAATCCTTCATGGGAACAATAAATTTCGTACGTAGGTTTGTGCCTGATTTTGCCCAGACTGTTAAGCCACTGCAGCAGATGGTTAAGCAAAATGCACAATTTAAGTGGACTGAAATTGAAAATAATGCTTTCAGTAAAATCAAGACTGCTGTTGGACATGCGCCCTCTCTGAAAAGTCCAGACTTTGATAAAGACTTTATTATGTATACATTTGCATCCGATGATTCATTGGCAGCCATGCTTACGCAAAAGGAGGATGGGGGTGATGAATTTCCAATCTCTTTTATGAGCACTGGGCTACAAGGGGCTGAATTAAACTACCCAGCCATAGATAAGCAAGCGTACGCAGTATTTAAGGCAGTGAAGCAATTTAGGCCCTATATACTAAAAAATCGGACCAAAGTCATAGTCCCTTACCCAGCTGTAAGATCTCTCCTCATTCAGAAAGAGTTAGGGGAAAGAAGAGGCAACTGGGTGACAACCCTCCAAGAATACGACCTTGAATTCAAGCCAGCCACGATAGTGAAGGGTCAAGGGTTATGCAAATTGATGACTGAAAGTAGAAATAACGAAGAACAAGCATGGGAAGATGAAGCCGAATTGCATGTAATGGATGTATGTCCTTTGTTCACAGCTCCCGAATCTTGGTACAGAGACCTTGTGCATTACTTGCAGTCAGGGCTATTGCCAGAACATTGGAGTTCCAAACAAAGGAGAGCTCTGCGTCTGAAATCAGCTTCCTACCAAATCGTAGAAGGCGTATTATTTAGAAAAAACTATGATGGAGTCCTCCTGAGATGCTTGGAGAAAGAAGACGCTGAAAAAGTAATGTCTGAATTGCACGATGGTCCGGCTTGGGGACATTATTCAGGCGACACCACAGCCCACAAAGTCCTCAGAGCTGGTTACTATTGGCCTACACTCTTCAAGGATGCACATGCACACGTCAGGAGATGTGATATTTGTCAAAGATGCAGTGGAAGACAGCCTAAAGCAGCAGCACCTCTAAATCCTGTAATGATCACGGAGCCTTTCGAGCAATGGGGATTGGACATCATTGGAGAAATAAAACAAAATTCTTCCCTGCTGCACAAGTACATTCTTACTGCGATTGATTATTTCACTCGCTGGGTTGAAGCTATCCCACTGCTCAAGATAAACGAAGACAAAGTCATCAGGTTCCTACAAGATCATATCATGACCAGGTTTGGAGTTCCAATTTCGTTAGTTTTTGATAATGCTAAATACTTTTCATCAATTAAATTGACTGCATTTGCTCATGATAAAGGGATTAAATTACATTATTCTGCTAACTACTATCTGCAAGGGAATGGCCTGGCTGAATCCTCTAATAAAAACCTCATTAGAATTCTGAAGAAGACTGTAATAGAAAACCAGAGAAGTTGGCACTCAGCCTTACCCAACGCCCTGTGGGCTGACAGAGTCACCCCCAAGTCTACAATAGGAGTATCACCCTTTACCCTTGTGTACGGTAAGGAAGCCATCCTGCCTCCCAATATCATGCTACCATCTTCCATACTAGCTCAGGAGTCTAGGGGGTCAGACGACAAGGTTCTACAAATAAGAATATACAATCTTCTGAAAGCAGAAGAGGCCAGATCCAAGGCTAGAGAACGTTTTAAACAGCAACAGGAGGTAGTAAAAAAATGGTTTGACAAGCATAAAGCTGGGAAAAAGAACTTGGAAGTGGGAGACCTAGTTCTCAAGTGGGATCATCCCCATGATGAGAAGGGAAAGCATACTAAGTTCCAGCAATTGTGGGTAGGCCCGTTTCAAATCATAGCAAAACTTGGCCTTGCTACTTATAAGCTGCAAGATTTACAAGGTTGGGAGGAGAACTTGCCAGTTAATGGTTTGGTTCTCAAGCCTTACTTTTCTTTAGTTTTCTGTCTTGTATATAAATAAGCTGTTCGATTGTCTTTTGAGTCATGTTTTCATTTTGTTTAAATCTAAATCTATTGGTTTCAATAAAGGGAGTTAACTCGTGGTTATTTGAAAAACACCAAAATTTCTGGGAATGGTAGACATGTTTGAGTAGTCAGACTGTGTGTTGCTGTTTGAGTTTCTTCCATTCTAGCAGTTTTCCCGAAATCTCTGTGTGCATTGAAGTCCTGCTTAACCCCTGCAAGATAAACCAGATCCAAAGAGTCTAGAATACTATGTTGAGGCTCCATCCACTTCACACCTAAAATGTCTAAGGAGCGATAACAGAGGACCCATGGAAAAGAGCAAGGTGAACAGTATGTTATATACAAATGATCCCATGCCAGGAAATAAATGCCAAAAGGATGATAAGAGTCAGAATTCTTATGAAAGCATCATGCATTAAAGCAAAAGCTGAATCGTAAGTACTAAATTGCCAAAAGATCCTCTCCGTCCGTGAGATGAAACATTAAGCACGCTGCTCACACAAAAGGGCACTATGGGATAGAGGATCCTGAATTAAAATTCAGTAAGAAAGGCACACAGGAAGACTCCCAAGAAAGGAACAAAAGTCTAAAGAGCACAAAAGCTGCTAAAATGGCATGGGAATGCGGAACAAATGAACATTTTTGTCCACCACCCACTACAATCCTGTGGTGTCCGATGCTGTCGGTTACCTGAAGACAATATTAATAATGAACTCATTCTTGGTCTCAACAGAGTTATCTGGACTTGAAGGTCTCGGTTCCCACTTTCCCCAAATGGACTATCATCAATGATTAAGGTACACACTTCTGTCGGTTGAGAAATCCATATGGCTGGAAGAATTCATTAAACACATTTTGTTAAACAGTCTGTTGCTCAAAGTATAATCACCCAGAGATCTAGGTTCCCCAGGTAATCGCCAATTGTTGCGGCAGCAACTTTTTCTCCCCAAATTTCTTAAATTTTGGACCCCTCCTCACGATTTTGCTTTGATCACTAGATCCTTCGAGTTGTTGGGCTGTGTTCTAAGTTTTAATGAATACACAAGCTTAATTCTTGGCCAAAGTTCAGGTTTGATTGCGTTGGAATTATGGTGAAAGTGGTTGCTCGATCTTGCTTTACTTAAACTAGTTGTTTTTGCTGTTAGTCGCCGTTATAACAAGTCGCTGTCCATTGTTGATCTTTAAAAGCTTAATGAATGACTGAGTTTTCCTTTGGATCGAAGATCTTACTTGCCTTGGTCGGAAGCCTTAGCCTTCTTCCCGCCCGCCGTTGCGGCTCCTAGTCCGATTTGCCACCCGAAATGTGATTTCCCCCGACTGCCGACGTATGTTAGCCTGTTTGTCATAGATCCGAAACTTTTACTGTTCCGCCGTTTCGGCTAGGAAATCCTTTTCCCATCCGATTTCAGAGTCGTCTAACTTTCGATTCGGTTTTCCCTCCCGCTTCGCGTGTCCTCTAGCTCTCCTCCTCCGCCATTGCGGCTTTGATAGCCTTCTGGCCTCCGAAGCTGAGAACCGTCCAACGTCCGATTTAAAACCCGCTTGCTCGCATTTCGCTTGTCCGAGACTTTAGCCTCGCCCGCCGTTGCAGCTGGTAGAACCTTCTGGCCTCCGAGCTCACTTCCGTTCGATTGCCGACTCAAAGTTTCCCACCAGGGAGTCTCTTGTTGATAACCATAGGATAAATTTTGCCAGGCTCGCGGGCGGTTCGCTTGGCCGTTTCCTCGTGGAATAGTCGTTTTAATTGATAACATTTACTGTTTAAATGATGCTTGCGAATTGGATGCAGGCGGTTGCGAGGAAATCGATCACTCTACCATGGTGCGAAGAGAGACGGACCGTCTGGCAGGGATGTAACTGAATCTAGAGGAATCGCCGTGGCTAACCATGGCAGTAGAAAGAAAAAATATGGAACAATGAATGCACAGATCCTAGAAACGGATCAGTTACCAAGTGGTTCATGATTGCATACAGACAAAAGATCGAAATGTGAAGCGTCTGAGAAAGA
>LPNX010066134.1:51026-79469 GCA_001517045.1 Pseudotsuga menziesii | reverse complement strand
GAATAATGTTGAAGAGGAACTATTTCGTTTTCAGCAGTGTTTCATTTACTGTGAGAATATTTGATTTCCTGAACCTATGTTCTTGTTGAATGTTCTTCGGTATCTTTTAGGATATTTTTCAACTGTGAGTAATAGATGTTTTCCATAAAGCAATTGGCTATCTGGTTGTTTAAATATCTGTAATTGTTCATGTATTTTGAAAGAAGTATCAGCTAACTGTAACTCTTCATAGTGCATGTGCGAAATGTATTACTCACCCTAAGTGATAACCTTGCTCCCTAGGGATAGATTAGATAGTTGGTTTATTTCTTTTCGCATGTGATTCGGTTGCTTGCGGGTCTAAGACGAGAGGTAAGAACCTGCGCATCACATTGTGACAGCCCCTTGCATTTCTGGTCACCCTGCATTTAGTTAGGCACTTGCATTTCATTTCTTAAGTCAAAATACAAAAACTCGGTGGACCAGGCCGGAACCGGTAAAGCCTTTGTTTTGTTACTTGACCTACGGTGGCCAGACTGCAAACCGGACGGATTCCCTATACCAAACAGTCAACGGGCTAGTTGGGAACATTTTGGGGAGAATCCCTTACTGTCGTTGCCTGCGATTTTCCAGGCCTCAACAGAATGTTATGTTAGATCTAGGATCTTACATCAATATCCTTTCTAAGAAGTTGTGGGAAGTAATGGGAACACCTAAGCTAATCTACTAACCTATACAGCTATGGATGTCCAATTAGTACATAATATTTCTTATTGGTATTCTAGAAAATGTAAAAGTGGATGTCCAATTAGTACATAATATTTCTTATTGGTATTCTAGAAAATGTAAAAGTAAATATGGTTGGTGTGAAAACCATCATTGATTTTAAACTTGTCAAAATTATGGATCATTATATTTCTTTGTTGGGAATCGATTAAATCTGTAATAACTATGTTGTTATCGACCTATAGAAGGAAACAATGACATTTGAATATGAGGGTACTACAGTAGTCCAACCCCTATATCCATATAAAGGGCCATAATATATAAAACCAATAAAAGGAATAATGGACATGAATGTGCTAAATTAGATCTATAATTTTACCTTCACAAAATGGGCATATTATATTAGCGTTATATGAGATGGATTAGTGATTCAGAGGATCATTCATGATTTTGACATTGATTTAGAATAATATTCAAATAAATGGTAAAATAAATGTAATATCCTTTAGGAAATATGTTGTAGGGAGATTTTTAAGGATTCATACTTATTTAAAAGTGTAAAACCTTCTGTGAATTTTACTAATTCTTAAAATATCAATTATAATATATTTGACAATATATTTTTAAAAATATTTTAATTTCAAAGGATTTTATATAGTTATATAATAATTTGGTAATTCTTAGAGCGGAAAAATTTTACCCCATCAAAATTGAACGAAAGAGAGCTTCAAAAATGCAAATTGGTGATTTTTTTTTTGGAAAAAAACATGGAAAATAGCCCATTGGCTAAATTTCGCCCCTAAAATTTTCTTTGATGTGTTGATCATATTAGAGAAAATTTGGATGGAAAATGAGACTTTCAAACCTAATTGAAATTCAATGTCATCATGTATTAGCCAATCAAATGCTTTAAAATCCAAAAGAGGTGCATGTCTAAATCAATTTTTATTATTATATAATTTGGAGATAAGTAGAATTTTTTAATAATATAAGTTGTGTGCCCGCTACCTAAGCAGCCCATAATTATCTTAGATAGTGATAATTAAATTAATATACTAATCGATTTTAGGTAATATATAAATCATATATAATAGTAATAATAATTGATATTATAACTAATATATAATAATATTATTAGATCCAACAACTTTTACTAATACCATAACTAATATATAATATATAATTAATATATAATAGTAAGTAATATCATAATTAATATACCTATTCATAATATTATATTATAATTTTTAATTAATATATAATAGTAACTAATATTATAATTAATATATCTATCCATTTTTTAAAGAAATACATTACCTATATATACTATATAATAATAATATTAATTAATATTATAACTAATATATAATAATATAGCGTAATTAATATATTAGAATATTATTCTACATTATGAAAAGTTAAATCCAATAAATTTTAAATAGTATAATATATATTTAATATATAATTATAACTAATACCATAACTAATATACCCATTCATATTTTAGATAATACATGACCCATATCTAATATATAATAGAAATGGTAATTAATAATATTATTAATATACAATAATATTATACTATAATTAATATATTATAATGTTATTATATTGTGAAAAGTTGGGTTGAATAGTTATTAAACTAATATTATAATATAACAATAATTAATATTAAAGCTAATATATAATAATATTATATTATAATTAATATCTTATAATAATATTATGAAAAGTTGGGTCCAATAACTTTTAAGAAAGTTATGTCCAATAATTTTTAAGGTGTTGGGTGAAAACACTACATCGAACGCCGTCCTCATAAAATTGATTTTAATATAAAATATATATCTAAGATAGCTCTGACAAAAATAAATTAACTTTGGGCAACTTTGATAAAAATGAAATAGTATAAAAAATTGTTTACATGGCATTATTTTACCATTTTCTTTAGGAGACCCATTTTTCATCGAAAATTCCTTTAATATGATTATATAAATTCACTAGTTTCAAACAAAATTGAAGGACCCACTTGTATAGAATGAGATATCTAACTTAGACGATTTCTTAGGGGACATTAACAACATGGTTGTGGAAGAACAAGGAATCCATAATTTGGATGTGGTTTTATAGGCTACTTGTATGTTTGATGGAGGGTCGTACACAAGGAGGACCTATCAACTTGGGATGAAGTGTAGACATTAATGAAACATATCTTTGTTTCTCCCTATGAGTTCGAATGCCACGATACATCTTTAAATAAGGGGAAATATGTCGTGATTTTGGAAATATATGAAGGCAACACATACCCTTTCATTCAAGCAAAAATTTGCACTTAGAATTGGGAAAATAAAGGCTTGCTACCTCAGTTTTTTGTTCATGGATTCTTCCATACTATGCGACCGAATACGCCTCATATTGCATGAGGGATACACTGTTGGCAATATGGCAGATTAATTTGTTGGCATTGATGTCAATATATGATATGGAGGAAATGATGACATAGAATGGCAAAGATGATGATGGTGTTGTTATAGCTGATTTTACCACTCTAGGTGAATGACACTTTGTATGGCCTTCCCCTGTCTTGCTGCAGACTTCTTAGACCCCATGGACCATTTTTTGTCCTTTGATGTTTCCCTGACCATCCCTAAAAACATGTGAAAAATGATACACGTGACTTTTAAACCTATAATCACGTATATACGCGGGTTTGACCCCTAAAACCGTGTACATCGCGATGTGTACAAAATCCAAATCCTTTTGGAGTTTTCCTTGACATGGATCCGACTCACTTGACTCCTGGCCTTCCCTATGCCTTGAGATCACTCGGATTCGACCTTTCATTACCCCTTTGAAAAGCTATATAAGGAACTCTATGGTACATTGAAGGCATATGAGAGAATTGAGAGCAAAGAAACTAAAGTCCATTGTTGCCGAAACTTATGCTTGAGTTTGCATCCCTTTGTCCCTTGGAGCACTTTTGTGTTCTTCCCAAGCTTGACTTCTGCTTGTGAGCTTGCTATCGAGAGATGGAGGATTGAGGTGGTGGAGGCCCAAGTGGGGGATTCAGTTTCTCTGGTTCGCAGATGTGCTGTCAGAGGTTGTATCTATTGTAATCTCTAATTTATATTAATAGAAATATCTTTTCCTGTCCAATAATGTGTGTTTGAATGAATATTTTATCCATGGGATTATTTCAAATGCTTATACATTGCTGATTATATATGCTAGAATAGATCTAACACCATGATATATAGTATGCCTGTATTCTTTACTTGTTGTTGAGGAAGTAATTTATCAATTCAAGCTAAAGTTGGAAATCTCAACGAGGATCTACTTCAACCGTCCGGAATAAGGTATGAGGTCTGATCCTTTAGTGTTAGACATTTAATTTCTATTGCATATTGGAAAAGATTGATTTTTGGAGTCAAGCTGTCTGTTGTGGTACTCCAAGCCATAGGAATTTCTCTCCGTAACAGAATTGGCGACTCCATTGGGGAGTTCCTAGTAGTTTTCCTTTGGGGGTTGTTCTATCAGCATTCAATGAATTTGAATTGCTCTTTCTCTCTTGTTTCTGTGTCGGGTCTGGGGGCATGTTTGCCTGGTAGTGTCTGATTGGTGTGAAGTTTGTCTCAGCTTGTCTGTTTTCCTTGATTTTATGCACCTTTCTTCCTGTACGTGAGTTTTTAACTCACAGTCGCGTATACACGCGGGTTTCTCTGCGATTTCCACGTATACACGCGGGTTTACTGCGAACAGTCATGTATGCCCTTAGTTTTGCCTTTTAGTGGAAGTTGAATGGTTGCTGGGTGAAGTTTGATGATTGTTGAGTCTCCTTTGGCACTGCCTGAGTTTGTTTATACCTCTGTTTCTGACCAGAGACGTTTTTTTAGGCTAATTTTTTTTTTTTAAGAAGGTTCTTGTCATGGCATTTTCGATTTTTTGTTTGGGATTAGTGCATTAGATTTATTTTACCTTGGTGCTTTGGTTGAGTGCTGTTTGAGTGTGCTTGCAGAGTCTATGGGTTGTATAATCATTCTTTTGCTTTTTTCATCTCATTTTATTTCAAAAAATCCAAAACATTTGCTTATCATCATGCATTGCATTTTGCATTTTGCATTGTACTTGCACTAGATTTGCTTTGGAGTATTAGTTAGGATTTCATATAGGAAAGGTTGCATTCGTCATTTGAAGAAAAATTGTGCATTTCACGTAGTAGCATACCCTGTTTTCATGGACACAATGCATTTGCATTGATTGTTAGGTGTGCATTTTACTTCATGTTGTGTCATAACACCATTAGTTGTACGACCATATCCCTATTTTGAGTAATAAAGTCAATTAAAATCAACGCTTAATTAAAATGAACTACACTCTTTTCTTTTCTAGGGTGCACCAACAAGCTTAGGTTTTAGGGTTTTGGAATAGTTAATTGTGAGTAAATTCTCCAAGACCACTAAACAACAACATGTATGTGTCTGTCCAGGTGAGTGTGTGAAATCCTTGTTATAACCAGTGTTTCTCAGGATCCTCCTCTCAAAAGGGAGTTAAGCACAAGGCAGTGTGAGCGATTATTGATTGGGATGACCCCTAGTCATAATTGAGTAGCAACGGAGATATTTTCAGGATTGTATTCATATCTAGGGGCTCTTTCGAGAGTTTCAGGCTTTGCCACCTTGCCCATACGGTCAATCCCACCTGCGACTGTCTTCTTGAGCATTGATTATATTGAGGTGACCTTAGTGGCCTTACCTAGGATATTGAGGGGGTAATTTGCAGGGGTTATTCTGTGGGTGTCCCAGCTAGGTTGGGGTTGGACAGCATAGTCGCTTTACGTGTTGAAGCTGAGGGCCACAATAATTGGTTACGTACCTCTGCTTATTGTGTATGGGAGTCTCAAGCCTCTCCTAGGCGAGACATACCTACTTCATTCGGGAGCTCACTTATCCTGCCCTTGATTGCTTGCATTTGGCTTTAGATTTTATTAGTGATTGCTTTGTGCATGATAGCTTGCCTAGGGTTTGCGTAAATAGAGAGTCTTTTCTATTTTTTGAGTCATTGTGGATTCGGGTGTGGCTCCTCGTTGTTCTTGTCATTTAGCAGGACTTTCGCCTTCTACTTATCCTCCTCCTTTGGGAGGGAGACATAGACAGTCCAGTCGGACTATTTCACACATTGATTCACACACCATGGGAGACCATATGGAAAGTATTCCTGAACCACCTTCTCCCATTCGTGTAGATGATGGGGAGTTTACTCCTACCTACGATCCTTCACCCGACTTGGCTGAGATAGGTCCTGCGATTTCTGAGATAGGAACCTTTCATGATAGACCTACTCACTCTAGGGTTGATTCCCCATTGATGCATTACCGGTATGGAATGTTGGAGGACGCCGAGACTCATTTTGAACCCGCAAGCACTAGCTATGGTAGTTATGGTATGTCTGGTTTTCCCACACATGATTTGGCATTTAATGTTGAATCTGAGTTTGAGCCTAACACTATGCCTGGGGGCACTCTCAGTCCTTACCATGCGGAGAGGTTTGGGAGCACTAGTCACATTGCACCTTCCATCCCGGTGGTGGAAGTTTCATCACATATTCCTCCTAGGTCTAGGGTTAGTGATCCTATTAGGATACCAGACCCGAGACGAGTGACTATAGGGAATAGTACGTACATCATTACTCAGGTCCCTTCGTCCTCTGTCCCTACTTCTTCAAATGTTCACCCTCCACCTTATTCACGTGGTCCTTTGGGCCGAAACATTGCTACGATTCATGTCTGTACTGTGGTTACTAGACTTGTGGTGTCTCAACTTCATGTACCACCTGTTGTTTCAGGAGGTCATGATCATACTTCTAGAGGTCACATTCCTACTTCTGGAATGTATATTCCTACTTCCGGAGTGTATGTTCCTACTTATGGAGTGTCTCATGGGACATCTCATGTGATGACTTATGGGCCCTATTATGAGATGCAGTATGGACAAGGTTCTTCACCTTATGGGGGTGGGTATCAACAACCTGCTTACTCTCCTAATTACGGCTTTGTAGCTCCTATTAGTCAAGGTCAACCACACTATGGTGCTTCCATGCCACCCTATACGGGTCATACGAGAGGAGGGAACTATGTCTAAGGCCATGGTGGTAATCAGACCTATACAAATCAGACCTATCAGGGAGTGGTCCATTGACCTCATCATCCTAGGCTCCCTTTCCTCGCGATGCTGAATCTTTCTGACTTTTCAAGACTGACGAACAATCCTGTAGCTCATGACCCAACTTGGCCAGCTATCCCTACTAAGCTTCCCTTGGACATACCTAAGTTTGAGGGCAAACCAGGAGAGGATCAGAGCGAACACGTTACTATGTTTCACCTATGGTGCTCTTCGAATTTCTTACATCAGGACTCCATCCGTTTAAGGATATTTCAACGCACCCTTACAGGCCCCGCCACGAAATGGTATATAGAGCTACCTAGGGGAGCTTTCGCTTTGTTTCGATGGCCTTGCGATGACTTTTCTTAACCACTTCCAGCTACCAGTGCATTATGATGTTGGTACTGAACTCTTGTCGACGTTTCGGTAGAATAAATCCACACATATCTCGGATCATATTCAAGAGTGGCGTAGACAGAAGAGGTTAATTAAAGCCTTTATACTGCCAGAGTTCCTCCTCGAATGGTTCCTCAAGTCGTTATTGCCATATATAGCGAAGGATGTTTCTACATCCAGAGTGCAGAATAAGGAACAAGCGATTTTTAGGGTGCAGGAAATGGACTTGATTTATGCTCAGTCCGGTTTGTTATATGAGATTATTCCCAACGCTCCGCGTTCTAGTTTTGATCCCAAAGTCAAACCTGGACCACATGTCAATGGCATTGTGGGTTGTGCAAGTGCGAAACCTACAGATTCGGTTGCAAAACAAGTTAGTCAATAGTCAATCAACTAATCTGCTTCAGGACAAGCTACGGCTTCGTCTCAACCCACCCAAATGGCAAGTGTACTTTTAGTGCAATCGTCAGACCAGAAGGGTAACTAGCAGCTCGGACGGAATAGAAAAAAGGGTAAAAACAATCTTAAGGGTGGGAATAAGAATGATAATGCTAATAGTAATGACAAGAACGATTGTAATGCTGGGGGGGAAAAGCAAGACAAACGTAAGGTTAAGTTCCCTTGCAAGTTATGTAAGGACGATCACCTCACTTACTTGTGCCCTTGTATTGAGGAAGCCTCGAGATTCTTGGCACATGGCCCAGCTGTGCTAACTAACCCTTTACCGCACAATCAAAATATGAACTCGAGGTCCCATGACCAGTCTGGTGGTGATTAAGATCCACTGGAGGGTAGTGGTCATGGTTGCATTAACATGGTACGTGCTACGAAAGTTGTGACCCATGTGAAAGATTATGGTTCGTCACAACCCAGCCCAGGCAAAGAGCCTGATCCACCAGGGTCCCCTTTGCATATTGAGAAACCTATGGATAAACCTGAAACTGCACCTCGCATTCCTAAGGGATTCCTTAAGCGTTCGAGGCACAATCCAAATGCTCGAGCCACCTAGAACTATTCAGTTGTTGAGGACTTGGGCCATACTCCTTGTGCAATGTCTGCATTGGAAGTGCTTCAGAGTTGTCCTTCACAAAGGAAGGCATTGCTTTCTGCCCTTGGTGTGAATGATGATGATTAATCCTCCATGATTAAATTCGAAACCGCAGGACTTCAACCTCACTTGCCTTACGATGTGTCTCTTTTGATTCACGTAGAATGTCTTAATATGACCATAAAGTGCACTGTGATTGATGAAGGCACTGCCGCTTCTGTGATGTCTTTATTGTGTTGGAAGGGTATGGGTTCCCCTGAGCTATCTAAATCAGTGACCATGTTAACTGCATTCGATGGGAGATCGTTAAGGCCGCACGACATCCTTCCTTCCATTAAAGTCTATTTGGGAGGGAAGACCGTTGCGATAGAGGTCGAGGTGGTTGATGCGCCCCTTGACTACAATCTCTTGTTGGGTAGGAATTGGATGTACAGTATGAAAGCCATTGCTTCTTCCCTGTTCCGCGTTGTATGCTTTCCACATAATGGGAATATAGTAATGATTGATCAAACGACATTCAAGAATCCATCTGTTACCGCATCTTCGGGAACTTCGATCCAGATCATTGAGTGACTCTCAGCTGGAAACTGGGAGTGTGGGTGTAGGCATGTATCCATCCCTCATGGGAAGCTTTAGTTGTCCTGCACCGATCCTTATGACAGGGTCTAGTTCCGGTGAGGCTTCGACATCTATGAGATCGGTGTCTTTTCACACAAGTCATATGGAATATCCTTGGATTCTTCCTACACCGAGTACTCTGAGTGAGCCCATCGGGACGGACGTGCCATTGCCTGCAACTATGATAGCTTATCAAGCTAATCTCAAGTGTGTTGCAGAGCCCAGTCCTTCCTCTTCGTGGACAGAGGAGGAGGATCCTTATGTGATTCTGGCATGGGCAGTACAGTCTTCTCATGCACACAACTTCCTTGATATGGTTTTCCCTTCAGATGAAGTGATTATTGAGGCTATGTCGGGAGTTGAGCCACCATGGGAGGAACTCCATCATAGATCGTAATTTCTTCCCGAGCTTGACCACTTGGAGCATGAGGACTTTAGGGCGGTTCTTAGTGAGAGAGTTGGTAGTCCTATGGTTCCATTAAGCTCTCCTGGTCAGATGGCTAATGGAAACATGGCTAACATATCTTCAATGATTCATATCAACATCTCTCGTGATCCTGGCAGGATAGAGAATGTCTATATAGGGGCAGAATGTTCCCATGCTAAGATTCTAGAATACACCGAGCTATTTAAGGAATTCCATGATATTTTTGCTTGGTCTTACGATGAAATGCCAGGTATCGACCCTTGTATTGTCGAGCACAAGATTAAGACTTACCCCAATGCTAAGCCTGTTCGACAACACTTGCGTGCGGTAAATTCTAGGAAAGCACCCGCGATTAAGGTAGAGATAGAGAATTTGTTAAAAGCTGGTTTTATCCATCCTGTTCCCTTGACGGAGTGGGTTTCAAACCCCGTTCCGGTGGATAAGAAGCAGGGAGCAATTCGCATATGTACTGATTTCTGCGATTTGAATCATGCCTATCCTAAGGATAATTTCTCCACACCATTTATTGATCAGATTTTGGATGAGTGTGCGGGTAGCGAGGTTTTTTCCTTTATGGATGGCTTTTTCGAGTATAATCAGATACAGATTAAACCTGAGGACCAACATAAGACTGCATTTATTTGTCCTTGGGGAACTTTTTCATATCGGAAAATGCCTTTCGGCCTTAAAAACGCCGAAGCTACATTTCAGTGGGTGATGACCTTGATCTTCCACAATCTCAAGTCAATTATCGAAGTATTTTTGGATGACCTTGCTGCTCATTCTTGTATGAGAATGCGTCATCCCTATCACTTGAGATTGGTATTTGAAATATGCCAGCATTATTTGGTTAGATTAAATCCTCATAAGTGCATCTTTTGTGTGAATTCAGGTCGTTTGTTAGGATTTATCGTTTCTAAAGAGGGTATAAGAGTCGACCCTTTGAAGGTTGAGGCAATACTTCAGTTGTCTCCCCTGAGGAATATTCATCATCTTCAATGTTTGCAAGGCATGGCAAACTTCTTACGAAGAATTGTTGTCAACTTTTCCAATTTGACTAGAGGCTTCATGCGTCTACTGAAGAAGGACACCCCCTTTTGTTGGGATGAGCGAGCCCAGGAGTCCTTCGATGCACTCAAGCGAGCCCTAGCATCAGCCCCGGTGATTAGTCCCTTGGACTATAGCCGTGATTTTCTATTATATGTGGCTGCGTCCATGGAGACGATTGGTATGGTTCTGGTTCAAGAGGATGAGGAGCTCCAAGAGCATATCATATATTATCTGAGCCAGAACCTTATTGAAGCTTGCTTTAGCTACCGTACATGCAGTTCAGCGGTTGATGTTAGGGTTAACCTTGACTTGAGATCGAGTCAAAGGTGGTTAGGTCTAGCACATGGTTTGTTGTAGCCCATGGTATTGTACCATGGTATTGCATGTGTTAACCTTGACTTGAGATCGAGTCAAAGGTGGTTAGGTCTAGCACATGGTTTGGGCACATGGTTTGTTGTAGCCCATCGTATTGTCCCATGGTATTGCATGTGATTAAGCCTTTATAAGGCTTGAGGAGGCTCCATTGTAACTGTACTGGATGTGGGCATTGTATTGTATTGGAAGAGAGACTGTGAGAGTGTGAAGAGGAAGTGCAGTGGTTTCACTGTAGGGTGTATCCCTTCATCTTTCTGGACTGCAATAAAAGGATTAGAAAATTTCTTTGTGGATGTAGCCCATCGTTTGGGTGAACCACGTTATATCTGTGTCTCTCTATACTGTTTTAATTTGTTTTGCATCTTGTTTATTGATTTAACTGTATATCTGTTATTGCTCTGCGGTCCTATTTTCTAACAATTGGTATCAGAGGCAAAAGGTCTATTTGGTTTGTAAACTCGCAGGAAAGAAGGGTTCCTGGTTCGAGTGGGAGCAATGGCAGAAGAAGGAAAGTTTAGGGTCGATAAATTTAACAGCCAAAACTATCAGTTATGGAAGATGCAAATGGAGGACTATTTGTACCTGCTGTTGGGCAAAAAAGAAAAACAGCCAGCGGCTATGAAGGATGAAGAATGGGAGGTTCTTGACAAAAAGGCACTAGGAATGATACGGCTGTGCCTGGCTTCGTTGGTGGCCTTCAATATTTCGAAAGAAATAACAACAGAGGGTGTGATGAGCACATTGAGTATGCTCTACGAAAAACCCTCGGCTTCTAACAAGGTATTTTTAATGAAGTGTTTATTTAATATGAAGATGTCGGAAAGTGGATCTGTTGCTGACCATTTAAATGAGTTTAATACACTTACCAATCAGTTAAGTTCTGTAAAATTGAACTTTGATGATGAGGTTAGGGCTCTTCTAATCTTGTGCTCATTTCCAGAAAGCTGGAATAGCTTGGTCATGGCTGTAAGTAACTCTATCCCTAGTTCAAACACTCTTAAGTTTGATGATGTTGTTAGTGTTATTCTTAGCGAGGAAATGCGAAGGAAAAGCACAGGTGAGACATCAGGTAATGCGTTGACCATGGAGAGCAGAGGGAGACAAAACGAGAGAGGAAGAAGCCTAGGAAATCACGGCAAGTCTAAAAAGGGAAGATCCAAGTCCAGATTCGGAAAAATAGAATGTTGGAACTGTGATAAGAAAGGACATCTAAAGAAAGACTGTAGAGCACCAAAGAAGAAAGGTGAGAGGCAGCAAGAGACTACCCAGGAAGCTAATGTAGTAGGTGATGTGTTACAAGATGCTTTGATTCTTGCATTAGATAATACTAGTGATTACTGGGTAGTAGATTCAGGGGCTTCATGTCATGCTACACCCCATAGGAAATTCTTTTATGATTATGTTCAAGGTGATTTTGGGCATATGTTATTGGGGGATGATTAACCATGTAAAATTGTTGGAAAGGGTAAGGTACGGATCAAACTAAATAATGGAAATGACTGGTTGCTAAAGGATGTAAGGCACATTCCTGCTATGAAAAGAAATCTGATCTCAACAGGGCAGTTGGGAGATGGTGGTTGTTTGTCTACGTTTGGAGAAACGTGGTGGAAGGTTACTAAAGGATCAATGGTAATTGAAAAAGGAGATAGGATAGGTACGTTATATTTATGTCCTCATAACACTGATTATTCTATTTCTGTAGCTTCCAAAGAAACAGGTGCAGCATTGTGGCATCATAGGCTTGGCCACATGAGTGAGAAGGGGATGCATATTCTCCACTCAAGGAAACTGCTTCCAGATCTGAAGCAGGTAAGTTTGGAATTTTGTGAGAACTGTGTTTATGGAAAACCGAAGAGAGTTAGATTTCTTAGGGTTGGGAAACAAAAGAAGAGTGAAAAGTTAGAGCTTGTCCATACAGATGTATGGGGGCCAGCGCAGGTACAATCTCTTGGTGGCTCTCGTTATTATGTTACTTTTATTGATGATGCAACTAGAAAAACTTGGGTTTATTGCATTAGACAGAAATCTGATGTGTTTGATACTTTTAAGAAGTGGAAAGATTTGGATGAGAATAAGACAGGAAAAATGTTGAAATGTCTCAGATCTAATAATGGAGGCGAGTACTGCAGCAAGGAGTTTGACAGTTACTGTTCACACAATGGGATTCGCAGAGAGAAGACAGTCCCTGGAACACCCCAAGAAAATGGCGTGTCAGAAAGGATGAACAAAACGATCATGGAGCGTGCAAGGTGTATGAGATTGCATGCAGGGTTGCCCTTATAGTTTTGGGCTGATGCTATAAAAATTGCTGTTTATTTAATAAACAGAGGGCCTTCAAGCACTTTGGATGGTGGAATTCCAAAGGAGGCATGGACAGGTAAACATGTAAAATACTCATTTCTGAGAACTTTTGGTTGTGAAGCATTTGTCCATATTGATAAAGATGATAGAACAAAGCTTGAGGCTAAATCCAAGAAATGTACCTTTATTGGATACGGGGTTGATGATTTTGGTTATCGCTTATGGGATCTTAAAAATCGCAAAATCATTAGGAGTAGAGATGTAGTATTCAATGAAAAGGTCATGTACAAAGATCAGTTGCAGGGAAAGAAAGAAGAAAAGGAAAACATAGAGTACACATTGCTTAATGAAATCAAAGAAAATGAAGTTCCAAAAGCACCAGAAAATAAAGAGTAGCAGTAGGTACCTGAAACTCCTGCAACTGTAAGAAGGTTTACCAGGTTAAGTAGACCCCCTGAACGATTCTCTCCTTCAATGTATTATTTATTGATGACTAATTCTGGTGAGCCAGAATGTTTTGAAGAAGTAATGCAGGTAGAAACTAGAAAGAAGTGGGAGCAAGGCATGGATGAGGAGATGGACTCATTGGTAAGAAATCAGACTTGGGATCTGGTTAAGTTGCCTGTAGGAAAAAGGGTAATGCAGAATAAATGGGTTTACAGGTTGAAGGAAGAAGATGGAGGAAAGAAGCGGTACAAGGCTAGACTTGTTGTAAAGGGGTTTGCACAAAAGAAAGGTATAGACTTTGATGAAATATTTTCTCCTGTTGTTAAAATGACTTCAATTAGAACTATTTTAAGTCTAGTGGCGGTAGAAGATTTGCATATTGAACAATTAGATGTAAAAATGGCCTTTCTCCATGGGGATTTGGAGGAAGAGATTTATATGCAGCAGCCACAAGGGTATGAGGTCAAAGGGAAGGAGAATTTGGTTTGTAGGCTGAAGAAGAGCTTGTATGGCCTGAAGCAAGCTCCAAGGTAGTGGTATTTAAAATTTGATAAGATTATGACAGAACAAGGTTATGATAGATGTCGTTCTGACCACTGTGTTTATTTCAAGAGGCTAGATAACGGAAGATATATTATCTTGTTATTGTATCTGGATGACATGCTTGTTGCAGGGTCTAACATGCAAGATATAAATGTGCTCAAAAGAAAACTAGCTAAATCATTTGCAATGAAGGATTTGGGTGCTGCAAAGCAAATCCTTGGTATGAGAATAACAAGAGACAGGAAAAATCACAAATTGACATTGTCTCAAGGTGAGTACATAGAAAAGGTGTTGCAGAGGTTTAGAATGCAGAATGCAAAACCAATCAGCACACCTTTAGCAAGCCATTTCAAGCTAAGCAAGCATATGTGTCCAGAGACACAGGAAGAGATAGATTACATGTCCAAGATTCCCTATTCATCAGTAGTTGGGAGCTTGATGTATGCCATGGTGTGCACAAGACCAGATATTGCACATGCAGTGGGAGTTGTGAGTAGGTATATGAATAATCCAGGTAAAGAGCATTGGAAAGCAGTACAGTGGATTCTCAGGTATTTGAGAGGTACCACTTCTCATGCATTATGTTTTGGAGGTTCAGACACTGTTCTACAGGGATATGTTGATGCAGATATGGCTGGTGATAAAGACAGCAGGAGGAGCACCATAGGGTATGTGTTCACTATAGGTGGAACAGCAATAAGTTGGATTTCAAAACTACAACAGGTTGTTGCACTTTCAACAACGGAAGCAGAGTATGTTGCTGCTACAGAGGCTAGTAAGGAGATGATTTGGTTACAGAGGTTCATGGAAGAATTGGGTCAGAAATAGGAGAATAGTAGGCTGTACAGTGACAGCCAGAGTGCCATTCATCTTGCAAAGAACTCAGTCTTTCATTCAAGGACTAAACATATAGAACTCAAATACCACTTCATAAGATCTGTTCTAGATGAAGAACTGTTAAAACTGGAAAAGATTCACACTAGCCAGAATCCTGCAGACATGTTGACAAAGGGAGTAACCAGAGAGAAACTGAGTTCCTGCTCGGTTTCTGTTGGCCTTAAAGCATTAAGGTGAAAAGAAGAAATTTGCCAAGTCTAAGGTCCAGCAAGTGCAGTAGCGGTAGAGTTGCTGTGATTAGTCACCATGAAGGAACATAAAAAAAATGTAATGGAGCGGTTTGCATGTAAATGGGCATATGGCTGTAAGACCTGGTAAGGCATGCATACCCCTGGTAACTCACCAATAAAGTCGAGAGATAGACCTAGGTGATAGGGGGGTGTATGTAAGATTCCTCAGTAAATGCTTGAGGGGAGTTGGTGATTACTCCAAGTCAAGTTTAAAGGGGGGATTGTTAGGGTTAACCTTGACTTGAGATTGAGTCAAAGGTGGTTAGGTCTAGCACATGTTTTGTTGTAGCCCATGGTATTGTCCCATGGTATTGCATGTGTTAACCTTGACTTGAGATCGAGTCAAAGGTGGTTAGGTCTAGCACATGGTTTGGGAACATGGTTTGTTGTAGCCCATGGTATTGTCCCATGGTATTGCATGCGATTAAGCATTTATAAGGCTTGAGGAGGCTCCATTGTAATTGTACTGGATGTGGGCATTGTATTGTACTGGAAGAGAGACTGTGACAGTGTGAAGAGGAAGTGCAGTGGTTTTGCTGCATGGTGTATCCCTTCATCTTTCTGGACTGCAATAAAAGGACTGGCAAATTTCTTTGTGGATGTAGCCCATCGTTTGGGTGAACCACGTTATATCTATGTCTCTTTGTACTATTTTCATTTGTTTTGCATCTTGTTTATTGATTTAACTGTATATCTGTTATTGCTCTGCGGTCCTGTTTTCTAATAGTTGAAACATTATATTCTCCTTCACCAGACCTTGGTTGTAGCCCATGTCAATCCATTTCAATTCATCCTCACTCGAAGGATGATTGGGGGAAAATATAATAAATGGATTGTCATTCTGCAAGAGTTCAATTTCAAATTTGTTTCGGCAAAATCGAAGAAGTATTTAATTTTTGTAGAGCTTATATCAGATTTCCCGAGCGAGGCCGAGGAGTTGGTTTGTGAAGATACGTTTGTCGATTAACACATCTTCTTAATCTCAACTTTAGACCCATGGTATGGGGATATCATAATATATTTACAAACATTGAAGACCCCTACTCACCTCTCGCGAGATGAACGATGACGATTACATCACGTCTCTAAGAACTACCTCATAGTGGATAACACTTTGTACCGCCGTGGGGTAGATTCCATTTTATGACATTGTTTAACTCATGAAGAGGCTGAGGTTGTGCTGAATGATTACCATGGAGGGGCATGTGGTGGTCATTTATCTGGGATTTCTACATCTCAAAAGATCTTAAGAGTGGGTTATTTCTAGCCGTCGATCCTTAAGGATTGTGTAGATGCGGTTAAGAGGTGCCACCCTTGCCAGGTGTTCACATGTAATATGCGCTCGAAACTTGCCCCGTTACATCCCATTATCACCGTCGGTCCCTTCACTAAGTGGGGGCTCTATTTTATGGATTTCAACCCAGCTTCGGTTGGGGGGCACCATCATATTATAGTGTCTATTGATTACTTCACGAAATAAGATGAAGCTATGCCTACAGTTAATTTTGACAGTGAGACAGCCACCCATTTCGTATTCAACCAAATTATTACTCGGTTCGGGATTCCAAAAGAGCTTGTCATTGACCATGGCTCGCACTTTCAGAACTGTATGATGGAAGAGTTGGCGTCAAAGTTAGGGTACAAGCAAGAGCGTTCCTCCTCTTACTACCCTCAAGCGAATGGACATGTAGAAGTAGTGAATAAATCACTCAAATCCATTCTTGAACAAACCATCGCACAAAGAAAGAATAATTGGCACATCATGTTATATCCTGCTTTGTGGGCGTATAGAACCGTTGTTAAGACTGCCACCGGTTTTTCTCCATATCAACTTGTACATGGAATGGAGTCGATATTTCCAGTTGAATGTGAGATTCCTTCATTGAAGCTAGCTGTAGAACTCTTACCAGACACTTCACCATTGGAGGAGCGTCTGGTCCACCTTGAGCAACTTGATGAGCAGCGTCGAGATGCCTTGGTGGCTCTAGAAGTCAATAAACATCGCGTAAAGGTTCAATACAATAAGTCTGTCTATCCAAGGAGGTTTAGTGAGGGAGACTTGGTCCTTTTGTGGGATCAACTGAAAGAACCCTTGGGGGTAGGGAAATTTAATCCTATGTGGCGGGGTTCTTACATGGTCAAACGGGTGTTAGAGAAGGGTGCTTATGAGTTAGTATATTACAAAGGAATAGCCTTGGTGGAGCCTAGAAATGGGCTCTATCTCAAGAAGTACTATGCATGATTTTCAGCCAAGGCTTCTTATTGTATATTAGTGTACAGTTTTGCATAGTTAGGTATTTTTCTTATCGTGATCGGATTTGTGATCAGTTTCCATTTCTTTTGGTATATGTCAATGGAATCTTCCACCTACATAGGACTCGCGGATGGTGCGAGCCGTCACACTCAACACTCAACCTATGTTTCTTGGGTGATTTATACTCCTATGGGTCAGGTATTGTCTTCAGGAGGCATATGTCTGCGGCCATCTTCCAACAATGTTGCTAAATATAGTGCCTTTATTGAGTTTCTACGGGATGCCATTTCACATGGCGTTCTCTTTCTTGAGGTATGTATTGATTTGGAGTTAGTAGTGTCACACCTTAATGGTTTGTACCATGTTAGAGATCCGACGTTATTGAGAAGATTCTTACGTGTGATATTATTAAAATGACAGTTTGACAATATAACATACATACACATTCCAAGAATTAATAATCAAGTTGCTGACTCATATGCTAAATACGTGTTAGATTGGCATTTGTTTCATTCACAGTAAATTCATCACAAACACAATTTTTACACATGTAAATAAATAAACCGATCACCATAAAACTTTTTATATAAACATCCAAAATGTGATAATACATAGTGTCATGATACAAAATTGGGGCTCTCGAGCCACCAACATATAATACACGGTAGTACAAAATGAATACACTCCTAGGTATCTAATCCTGTGGAGGAGGAGGAGGGTTGTGATCATGGAATGTCACTACGGCTCTAGCTAGCCGTCGGAACAATTGCACCCATGCACATGGTACACCCACTACCTGGCTCTGCATAGACTTAGGAATGTCCTCGACTTGTGCCATGGGAACCCTGTGTGTCAGCCTCACAAAATTGGTATGAATGCTTTGAAGCGTCCGCTCCGCATCCACACCCGTGATATCATCTCCTCTTCCCCTCCGTCTGTGACGAGGGAAGCCTTCTGGCCATCGTGGTCCCACATCTGCACACAAATGGTAGATGTCACTATGTATTATCACGCAAAAATATGTCTTTTTGATTCCATATAATCAGAAAACACAAAAAAAAATAACTCAAAAAATTTAAAAAAGAGAGGGTCAAGATTCGTTACCTATATCGCCATATGCCGATCGTGGTGGTAGTGGAATTTATGGGTCCCCCTGGAAATCTATCCCTGCATAGGGTTAGTCATCGATTGCAACTATCTATCGTCGCCACCACAGAAAGAACTCAGCTGGATAGGGGTTGGCCACCCTACCACCCCCTAGTCTACGCATTACATCTGCCCAATGCCGTTGGGCTGGATCTCGAACCCTGTGAAGAGGAACGTCCACTCTAGGGCTCAATCCCGGAACACACTCAAAGAAAAACATGCTCAGTATACTACTGAACCTAAGGTTCCGCACTCTGCCTGCCTTACAATCATTGAGTTGATGTTTCATGTTGCTCAGTAGTGTAGTGCTCCAGTCATAAATTGTGGGTCTCATGCACTCCACTGCATAGAACATCAGAGGCCGCGAGGCCTGGTGGAGTGATGCCAAGCCTGATATCCTGCCCAATGTCAATAGTATGGCCTTTAGGCCCAGCACATATATAGCATTGGTAGGGACCTAACTCCCCACCTTCTCTGTGTCTAGATAGCAGTACACCACAATGTACTCAACGATAGTCAGGCCACCTCCTGGCCCACCACGAGAACGAAGGTTCACCACTTCCCCTCGTCTAGAAAGCCTTGTAATGAAGTATATGTCCTCCACCTCTATAGTGAGGGACATCCCATCTATCTGGAAGGACTCCAAGTCTAGATCCCAGTAATCCACCAGCATTTGTAATAGTCTTGGTTTGGCCCTCAAACCACCAAGACACCAAAACTTGTAGAGTCCATATGCACACAGAGCTTGTTGAGCCATTAGATTGACCCTTACTGCTTCCTCTACCTCACCATGTTCACGCTCTCTCCACTCTAGGACCATCCTGCACAAGAAATTGCAAATTTTCCCATTAGATTATTGAAAAAACCTTATGCACAGCCTCATACACGAATGTTTTCAAAACAACCACGTATGTATATGGGTTTGGGGGAATTTTCTGCGTATATCCAGCCCTATATGTGGAAAAACCCTTGATTTCCGTGTGGGCCACAGCGCCCTTTTTAGTTTGGCCTAGAAAGCTTAATTGACCATGGAATTTGATAAAAATTGAATCAAAATGAAAGAGAAGAGCATGAGTAAATACCTGGAAGAAATGGTAGTGGATTCCGCCGGCTGGATCTCCTGGAATTCGTTGTTGAAAATATGAGCTCAAATGGGTAAAAGTTTCAAATGTTTTATAATATTTTGAATTGTTTACTATTTATAAAAAAAATTCAAATATTTGAAAATTTTTACCCCCTTTCCTATAGTTTCGACATTTTCTAACCATTTTGGACCGTTTTTAACATAATTCATGATGTAGAGGACCTTTTTTAGTGCCATTTCAGCCGTTGGATTGACCCGTTCGTGCCAATCTCAGGTATCATGTCTAAACTGGCATATAGGTTAGGTTTCATCACCATTTTCATTTTGCATCACCTTATGACCATTTCATCATGACTTTAGGTACGAACCCACTCTATTATGTCACGAAACCTTCTTGTTGTTTTAGAAGTGGCATGATATGAGTGGTAGAGCTTCACCTTACATGGGTACCCTAGTTAGCGCCTTATTTGTATTTGGTGCCCATGTTGACGTTTTCTACTTTAGGGTGTGAGAGTCCATTGTATAGTATTGCCATGACATTTTGCAAGAGCCTCATACTCCTCTAGTTGATCTTTTGCTGGCCTATTTCCCTCAAAACTCTCTCATATCAAGTCGTGAATGCTTTATCATGAGCTTTGCTTGCTTTATTGAGCTTTATGCCGGCTCCCCTGACATTGCGTTTTAGCCATATAGCCCGAGCTTGTCTCATGTCTAGCCATGTAGAGCCATTGTTTATATCCTTCGCAGCTTGTTTCCCTTTTTACTGGGAGGGGATTTTCCCCCGAGTGTCGATATCCTACACATGTATCCTTGCATTGAGCATAGGTATGTTCCACTGCTTGGAACTAGTTTGTTTTCCCTTATGACACTCATCTCCTCCTAGTCTGTAACTATAAAGCAATTTTATTCTTTTTCAAGCTTTTTAAATAATTGAAAAAGTCCAAAAAAATCAAAAAACCAAAAAGCCGGACAAGGAAAGATGTTATCTTTGGCAGCTGTTGAGTCATGTTACCTTCGAACAGAGCACTGTATATCACATCCATTGGTTGAGTTATAGTTTGACTTTAGGAGTTGTACTCGTTTATCTGAGTTTATCTCCATCGATTGTTTAAGCTTCCAGTCCCTATGGAGCCTCTATCGATGCCTCCTATGTCGCAGAGATGTCCCAGTTTGTATATCGAGTCTATGCTACCTTTATTCAGTCACCATACACCGTTATGCTCTTGTTCGAAGTAAGTTGAAGCTTGAGTCGACCATTCCTCAGTTATCTTGACTTTGCATGTCGGCCATTCCTGGTACAGTTATTGGTTCGTGCACCTTATGATCGAGTCCTTCCACATTATACAGCTTTGCTGAGTACCTCGTGTTGGATGATGGGGGATGCCTTAATTCCCTCCTTCCAGTGGATTTCATCCCATTGACTTCAGATCATTTATTCTGGGATTGGAATCTAGAGTCAGTTTGAGTGCCTTGAGACTTGTAGTCATCAGTGGCAGGTTCTCTCGCCATCGACAGTCTTTGGGAATACATCAATGTCCCCTGATCGATGGATCCTCTCAAGTGTTTGAACTCAACACATTTATTCACACTTTTTAGTTTTCACTCTAGTACCTTGATTCCCATTTTCATTATCGGTGGGTGATCTTGCGTCTGTTAACGGTATACATCAATGACCGGTAATCAGACGATGGAATACTATGTTCGACCTCAACACTTCTATTCACGTAGTAGGACATGTACTCCTAGCAGTTTGTGTAGAAGACCTTCCATATTGGTGGCATCTCTTATATGATACCACCTTGATCGTGCCATTGTTCATGATATTTCAGCTCTCGTGACTTGATTCAAGTATATGTCAGAAATTTCCAGCCATTATGGAGATCTTGATCTATTATATACCTTCAGCCATTATGGAGATCATGGTCCTTTGTATATCTTCATCATGGAGATTCTGATCTATGTATATTGTACGTGGCGATGACCACTTATGTGATATCTCATATCATGCCTATTCATGGCCATTGTACTCTTATGTATCCGGGACTGCTATATGTATTTGCAGTTATGTGCAGAGTTGTATCATGGTACTATGCTAATTGGGTGGCTGGTCTTCCATTTGGGATCCTTTATCACTCCACTTTTGGGATGGACTTATAATGTATTTCAGACATCGTATGACCCCTCTGACCTCACACATTAGGGGGCATCTGTTATAGCTGATTTCACCACTCCAGGTGAATCACACTTTGTATGGCCTTTCCATGTCGTGCTGCAGACTCCTTAGACCCCATGGACCATTTTTTGTCCTTTGATGTTTCCCTGACCATCCCTAAAAACATGTGAAAAATTATACACGTGACTTTTAAACCTATAATCGCGTATATACGTGGGTTTGACCCCTAAAACTGCCTACATCGGGATGTGTACAAAATCCAAATCCTTTTGAAGTTTTCCTTGACATGGATCCAACTCACTTGACTCCTGGCCTTCCCTATGCCTTGAGATTGCTCGGATTCGACCTTTCATTACCCCTTTGAAAAGCTATATAAGGAACTCTATGGTACATTGAAGGCATATGAGAGAATTGAGAGCAAAGAAACTATAGTCCATTGTTGCTGGAACTTATGCTTGAGTCTGCATCCCTTTGTCCCTTGGAGCACTTTTGTGTTCTTCCCAAGCTTGCCTTATGCTTTTGATCTTGCTATCGAGAGATGGAGGATTGAGGTGGTGGAGGCCCAAGTGGGGGATTCAGTTTCTCTGGTTCACAGACATGCCGTCAGAGGTTGTATCTATTGTAATCTCTGATTTGTATTAATAGAAATATCTTTTCCTGTCCAATAATGTGTGTTTGAATGAATATTTTTTCCATGGGATTATGTCAAATGCTTATACATTGTTGATTATATATGCTAGAATATATCTAACACCATGATATATAGTATGCTTGTATTGTTTACTCGTTGTTGAGGAAGTAATTTATCAATTCAAGCTAAAGTTGGAAAGCTCAACGGGGATCTACTTCAACCGCCTGGAATAAGGTACAAGGTCTGTTCCTTTAGTGTTAGACATTTAATTTCTATTGCATATTGGAAAAGATTGATTTCTGGAGTCAAGCTTTTTGTTGTGGTACCCCAAGCCATAGGAATTTCTCTCCTTAACAGGTGTTATGGATATATTAGGAAGTTTTAAGAAATCAACAAGATTTGAAGCTTGTTGTTATGAGTGCTACTTTGGAAGCTAAAAAGTTCTAAGCTTATTTCAATGTTGCCCCACTTATGAAAGTACAAGGGAGATTACATCCAGTTGAGATATTCTACAGATGCACTAATATATCCATTAAACTTTGCGCCAATCTTTGAAACTCTGAACCAAAACCATGAACATGTGAACAAAGAAAACCGAACAAGTAAATTCTAGTAATGTGACGCAAACAATTTTAGGGTTCACAGATAGTCACTTTTGTAGGTTTCAGAAGCACTATGTGAGAGACCCATTATTGTTGGAAAATGCTACACTGGGTTGTTGGCCCTCTTGGAAATTTTCAATTGAAAGGAAACCAAGAACATTAACAACGACACACAAAGAATTTTTGTTTATTGGTAAAAGATAGAATGGGGTTAGGGTTGGCCGTTAATTAATTTTCGTGAATTGAACTGGATAGACTTGGAATCTATCATCAGGGTAAAATAGTCTGAGATTTTGCTCTGTAATATTTCCAGGCCTTTGATCTTCATTAAACATGGCAAAGACAAATGACTCAATGCTTTCTCTAGGCCTTTTGGGTGTTCCAACGGTAGACAGCACATGTTGGATGAAATTGTTATTTTTAAGTCTGTGCATTGTTTATTGTCGCAACATCATTACCACTAGAAGGCCACCCACTTTCTACAACAACGATACAAATGCCGGGGTAACCCAACGTTTCCATGGCGAACGTAGCAGTGTCCAACATTGCATCAAACAGATTGTGATAAACCAAATGTCCATCCATAACAGGGTTTGTGCCATTGAACAAGGCATAGCCAATAAAATTGTCGTTAGGGTTTGACAAGTAACTAAAATAGGGGTAGACATTGATCAAGAAAGCAGAATATATAGTTTCGATGAATTCTAGAATTGATTTCAAACCATCTACAAGCTGGGGTTTGAATAAACTGGAAAAGGGAGGATAAGAATTATCGAGGATATCAAATTTGTGTGTTGTCGACACCTTGATATAGTCCTGCAAATTGGATTCCTCAATGGCTACCTGAATATTCTTCATGGCGGTTAAGAGAAATGGGGCATTACTAAGATCATCCGGCAGAATCTCGTTGCCTACCGAAATGTATTTGATTAACGCTCTAGGATAGTATTGCTTGATGTTGCTGTTGAACCATTGGCTTTCAGCGTTTGGATTCATGGCGAAATTCTGCAATAAGTCGTTGGTTACTCCCACCATGATTTCTACAGATGTATATTGAAAGTCACCGATAACTGTTGAATCCGTGCCATACATCCTCATTTTTCCAAAGCCATATTCTGGATACATGATTGATACTTCTTTTGGTGGAGGTAGATTATCGCCCATTTTGCCGTAGCAAACTCCAATGTTTTGGGCATCTACAAAAGAAAAACACAATTACTTTAGTGTAAAGTTAAACAATAACTAGAATTATGTTATGTTTTAATTTTATCATCCAAAGTAATCCAGGACCATATTAAGATACATAGGAAATAATACAATATTGCAATTTAGTTGGAGGTGAATGTAATGGAGTGATGAAAGGTAATAACTTCATGAATGGAGAAAGTTTACGGGCATTTATCTTAATGACATGGGAGATAAATTAGTTTGGGAACTAAATATAAAATATGGGGAAATCATGACAATAGCATACTATGTTTTAGTGGAACAAATGGTAATAAACGAATAACAAATGGAGAATAAACTAAATATAGTTATGACTAAGTCATTAGTTTAATCTTATTTTCTTATTATATGAAAAGATACATCATTCCATGAAGAGCTAGGAAGTACATGAGAAGACACATTGATTCATGAAGAAGTATTAAGAAAGAGTATAAAAACGAAGACATGACAAGATTAAAAGTGTATCTCGGTGGATAAAATGTAATATTTTGGCGGATACTCTACCTTTGACATGAATCTTGTGTTCATTCAAACAGACTGGTGTCTGTAATCAGGTTGGAGCCTGAATGAGGATTGGATTCCTCTCTACATGTTGGGTCATGTATACAAGATAGGTCTTGTAAGAGAGCCGGGTCTCTCAATCTAGCTGGGTCTAAATAATTCATGCAATGTGATGTAAAATTTTATTTAATAGAAATACATTTGACAAATTCATATGTGTTTGTTATTTCGTATATATATAATTGGTAAATGTTATGACTCATTAAATTTCATTTGTGTTTTTGGAAAGATATTTTAAATTTTTAAACAGACATTGATTCACCCCCCCCCCCTTTCAGTGTCTGAGACCTGTTCTACATACACTAATGAGTTCATAGAGGATGTTCTCCTTTGATTGATTTGATGCTTGTTTTTGCTAGTATCTATTGGATGACATCTCCTCACGGTGTTTGATGGATGACATGGCATGTTCATGATGGATAACATATTGATGTAATTCTCTCCCCTTGTTTACAATGTTTATCTATAATTGAGGCAATTGATTAATAGTTAGTGTATTTCATGGATGGGAACACATCAATTTAGGGTCTCCTTAAGTTTTAAATGTTAATATTTGTTACTTGATGTTATGTTTTCTATGTTTTGTACATTGGTATGTTGGAATTACTCACTTGTGAGGTTCCTTGCATAAGTTTCAACAAGAATATTGATATAATTAAATGTGTTTGAAGTCTCATATCTAGAATTATTTAGAGATATGGACATATTTAAAATATATACCTTATCATCATGTTATTTCTAATGCCATTTTGTTGAGCACTCCCATATTGCACACTTGTTGATGATGATACAAGGGTAGTTATACTTTATTTGACCAAATGGAGGCATTCTCTTGAAGCACCTTATCTCATTGGATGATTTTCATATTTAAAAGGGGGTTAGTTGGAGGTACATTATCGTTTCTATTGGAGCACCCTCTCTTCTAGCACATATTTTGAGGCATTCACACATCTTAATTCTTAAAATGTTGGAATGTGTCTCTACGACACACTCATCTTGTGCTCATGATTTAAACACCCTTTCTTGTATGGAGACCCTTAGTATATAGATAATATATTAGCATGGTTGACTACCATCTCTACTAGACAACTCTATTAGATTCTCCCTTCTTAGCACATATTTTGATACATTGTGATATTTTATGGTTTGTAGGAGGGGGTGATCCCCTTCCTCCATGGAGTTAATTGATTGTTGTGATGACCTTGCACTTGGATTGATGCTTGTATATTGATCGGTTGACTCCTCATTCAACGGATCTACCCTTTTCACATTCTTTGATGAGTTGGTATGTTGGATATTGAACCATTTGGAGGTGATGTCCTAGCTTGAAGAACGATGGTTGGAATGTGGACATTATTTATTCTATTCTTTAGTGGTTCAATCCATAGATAGAGGGTTTTATTTCTCATATAATACTAGAAGAACTCAAATAAGGAAGGTTTCCACTCTATTGAGGTTTCATTGCACACATACTCATGTTTATTAATGGCACATCTCACAAATGGAAGTCCACACATGCCTTTTGAGGAGCCTTTATTTGGTTCATTTCACACTTTTTATGCATGATTGAGGAGATGTCTGATATTGGTAGCCACATGTGCTACAACATATTTATACTTTCATTCCCTTTAAGAATAAAATGTCCACCTTGGAGAAGACACATGACAAACCACCATATTATTTTATCCATTGATAACTTCACAACATGAGTTGGTTATGAGTTAGCATTATTTTTTGTTTTCCAAGGAAATATGGATCTAAATGACTACAGACTATTACTGGAGAGTTTGTTGAGAAAATTGTGTATATAGGAGAGTGAATTGTTATTTTATTGTAAAGGAAGTTAAGCTAGTCTCTATATAAAAAGTATCCTTTCCTTATTTGCACTCTTCATTGGATTTTGAGAATTTCTCTCCTCTTGGAGCTTTGTTGAATATATAATGCCAAGGCTTATGGAGTGTCACATCCCCACCCCTCATCTCAACAATCATAGAGGATGTGACCAACACACTGCTACTATCAAACTGGGAAATCTAGCCCCATGAACATAAACATAAAAATAAAATGCATTAACATAAAACATACATAGATGCATAATGAAATCCATAATGGAAGCAAACACATTCATTTCATTCATAAATCATTAAACAAATAGTTTGCAGAGATTAAGAATGAGAATACAAATAGGCTAGTGTGCTCATCAACCTCTCAGAATCACTGCCACCCTCGAGCTGGGAATGATTCCACAAGGCACTAGGGAACAACATGCTTACACATAGCCAAAACCATACATCCACAATCAATCCAACTCACCATTAGGTTTCACAAATTGCTAAGGAAACAAGCCAATTGCATAGGGGTTCCTTGGACTTACTTGACCAAGCCCAAATTCACATCAAACACATAATCAACCAATTAATAGGTGGGTTCCTTGGAATTCCTCAGCCAAGGAAATACCATCATGTACTTCACAACAAAACACAATTGTTGGGTTGTAGAGAAACATTTGGCAACCACATACATGAATGGAATATGGGGAAAAATAACCCAAGTGACCAAATCGACTCAGCAAACATTTGATGGCCTTCCCAAGGAAAAAACAACCTCTATTCACACCAAATCATGGGTCTACTCTCCTAGCCACAAAACATAACCAAAAGGTGTGGTTTTGAAACCCAACAGATTGATAAAGAGGGAAAAAATGACCCAGGATGAGTAATTACATTTGATAGTTTTTCATCACATTAAGCTAGCATTAAGATCTTAGGATCTTTTTACTGAGAGAATAACAAGTACAGCAATAAAACATAAGCACATCACAAGAGACAAGAGACACAAAGAGTTTTCCTCGGGGAAACCATAAAGGAGAAAACCTCGCAACTTCCTCTAAGATAGAATCAACACCAAAACAGTAAGAGATCTCCCAAAACAGCAGTAGTCTTTTGTCTTCTATCTAGTCCCAAAATTTCCTTCTTTAGTAGTGCGCCACACTTGGGAGAGCAAGTGATGTATTTCACAAGTGATAAATAGAGAGACTCTCACTCTCTATTTATATTCATCCATTCACTTGAATTGCATTTTCACACGTAGGCTCAACCTAAAAATTACTACTCGAGCCTACACCTTAATTAGTGTATAATAACTCGAGTGCCCCGAAACTGTGGGGACTTACCTAATGACTTGATATGACTTGATTACATTATTAATCCTCCCGATCGGAACATCGGGGCATGACCACATGACTCAAATACATAATAGAAACATCCCGGAATAAACATTGGGTTACAATACATAAGATACATAGAATAATACATTACGAAGTTACATATACATCAACACTCCCTCTTAACTAGAAAGGTATTCTTTCGACACAATTTTTAGCACTGGTCTTCTTCTCTGTATCAGATGGATCTTCTCGTCTTCAAGTCATCTTCGTCTTCAAGTCATCATTAGATCTGGATCATCTCTCGATCTGGATCATCATCACTGGACTGGATCTGGATCATCACTTGATCTGGATCACTACTGCTGGATCATCATTACTGGATCTGGATCATCACTCGATCTGGATCG
>LPNX010066134.1:0-45995 GCA_001517045.1 Pseudotsuga menziesii | reverse complement strand
CTCCCTCAAGATTTTCATCAAGCTTGGTATGATGAGACATCTTTCAAATAAGAACCTCAAATGGAAATACAAAAGATTAGATCTTACCGATTTGAGGTGTCCATCCTTGTCCCGGAGTTCGCTGATCTGGGGTTTGTCACAGAAACCCTAATTTTCAAAACTTGGAAACTTTCAGATCTGATTGGACAAACAGATAGATCTCTTCAAATGGAGCTGTCCAATGTACTCCTTTTCTGAAAACAGTGGAGGGAAGCTCTCGAAACAGGAGGCCCTAATTTTCTGATTTCTTCTGCAGAAATGCCTGTTACTGTTTCTGTGATATCTCCGAAATTACTAATCCTATGTGTCTAACATTTTTCACTGAGGTAACTTCGCATGTCCCTGATCCAAAACCATAGGTTTCATCAGAATTGGTTTCAGAATTTGGGATTTATGATCCTTTTCCCAAGGTGACCTGTTACGGGACTGTTCAGAATAGTGAAGTTGTACAGAATGCCACGTGTCACTGGTTCATATTTTGACTCTGATATTCATATCACCGAAATTGAACTCTGTGACCTTTCTGGAAAATCTTCCGAAATTCCATTTGGACCTTTTTAGCCCAAGATATTGCAGATCTCCCCAGATGTCCTGTTTAGGGATGAATTCTAGAAGAGGCTGGAACCCTAACTTGGAGAGATCATATCTCCTGGAATATAGCGAATATCAGTATGAGTTTTGGATACAGTATTCATAATGATTTTATATTCAGACCCTGCAATTTTTATCTCCTGAAACATCACCAATCGTGGAATACAACGACTGTACCAAAACTTAGCAGTTTTAGTATTTAGGATTTCTCTAGTTCGGGGTCAAACTAGGGTTTGACTTTCCCGGAGATTTAACCAACCAAATTTATTGATCCAGGTCTCTAAAATTCGGTTTTGATGAGAAGAATAACCCTGTTCTAGTCTCACTAAAAAATTCCTCTTCTATAGAAATCCCTAATTTCCGCATCGAAGACTAAAAATGCTCGGAATCAAATTCCGCCTCGACATAAAGATGCGCCCTAGGGAGGAGAGTTGTTCCACCTTAATTTTGCTGAAAATCTATGGAGGAAGGTCAAAAAAATAGGAATCCCTAGTTTTTGCAGCTGCACAATGTCTTCTTCTCAGGTTAGCTCTGATACCCTGTTAGTTTTTCATCACATTAAGCTAGCATTAAGATCTTAGGATCTTTTTACTAAGAGAATAACAAGTACAACAATAAAACATAAGCACATCACAAGAGACAAGAGACACAAAGAGTGTTCCTCGGGGAAACCATAAAGGAGAAAATCCTGCAACTTCATCTAAGATAGAATCAACACCAAAACAGTAAGAGATCTCCCAAACCAGCAGTAGTCTTCTGTCTTCTGTCTAGTCCCAAAATTTCCTTCTTCAGTAGTGCGCCACACTTGGGAGAGCAAGTGATGTATTTCACAAGTGATAAATAGAGAGACTCTCACTCTCTATTTATATTCATCCATTCACTTGAATTTCATTTTCACACGTAGGCTCAACCTAACAATTACTACTCGATCCTACACCTTAATTAGTGTATAATAACTCGAGTGCCCCGAAACTGTGGGGACTTACCTAATGACTTGATATGACTTGATTACATTATTAATCCTCCCGATCGGAACATCGAGGCATGACCACATGACTCAAATACATAATAGAAACATCCCGGAATAAACATCGGGTTACAATACATAAGATACATAGAAGAATACATTCCGAAGTTACATATACATCAACAACATTTTCATAAAACGTTCTTGTGCATTATGGAGGCAATTCAACCACCACAAACCCATGAATGGTAAATATGAACTCAGAAAACGTCTCTGAGAATTTCCGGAGCAATGACAACCATCATTCACTCGCAAATAGAGAGATCTTGGCTTCCTAACCATTGAGCAACACAAAAAACAATTTGTGGGCATGAAACAATGAGGAAACATCATAAATCGTGAGGGAAAATGCCCAGCAAGCTCAGTTGCATGAGGAAGACAAAAAACGACCTCTTGAAACTCCTAAAACGTGAATCACTTGTACATTCACTCAGCAAAACAAAAACAGGATTTCCCAGCCATGGAAATGAGGAGAACCATGACAAAAATGCCCAGGGAGGATCCCAGCCATTGAGCATTGCCAAATCCAATTCCCAGCCATGGGAAAATGAAGAAAACCACAAAAACGTGAGGGAGAATTCCCCAACTATCTCTAGCTGCGCGAGGAAGCAAACACATGCGTGAATAATGGCTTGGGAAGGCATCTCCAAGCATTTACTTACCCAAGAATCCAAAAAAACGTTTTCCAAAAATGGGTGACTTCCAAAATTCGAATTTGACCTCCATACCTTCCCCATCCCAAGGCAATAACTTCCTTCACCAACTTTAGATGAATGGGAATTAAGTACAAAAAGGGTGGTTGACAACTTTATGGGTTTACCATTTGACATTTATCTTTTCTCCATTGACCCAAAGGTTTGGATATTCCCCCCTCCCTATTCCTTGTGAAATCATGTCCCCATCTCTTTAACGTTGCGACGCATAGCTAGTTGTTGTTTTTTTTATTAATTTTCATTTTACATGATGTCTCAAACACATCATTCCTAGCTAGCACATAAACCATCGACATTGATTTTAATCGCCGATACACAAGACACTAAATCCATGGTGGGGCATTTTCCTTTAGCTCCACACCACGATTAAATACAATATTTACATCATATGCAATTCAATACCATGGGTTCAAAACCGGGGTCTTACATGGAGATTCATTTGGATTTTATTTCTTTTAATGTGAAGAAAATATTTTGGGTTTCTAATTGTTGTTGGTGTATGATATAGATCACTTGTAAAGAACATGTTTGAGAGGCCAAGTTTCAAGGGTATATATACCATGTTGGAAGTGGTTTATGTGAGGTATTCTCCCTCTTTTCTTCCTTTTATGTCTTATTTATGAAAGTGTTTTCTTATATCTATCATCGTTTTTGAATTGTTGTTGGGTTAGCACTTCATTGTATGACATACCATCATAACATTGTTTGAGTGTAGCGCCTTTAGGAACCCTCCAAGTTTATTCATGTTTTTAATGATCTAACCAAGTGGTTGAATTGGTTGTAATATTTTATTTAGCATCATTTTTCTTCTTCTTATAGTTAAGTAGGGTAGGAATATGAATAATCTATTGAGAGCATTAGAATAGAAAGAAAACGTTCAATATCATGAGCATTATATTTCATTCTATGTTCTCTTTAAAAATGTTGGCTATGCCCTTTTCATGAAGGCAATTTGAAATATTTTGATGTAATGGACTATGTGGATATTGTATGTGGTGTTTAGGTATGCATATCTACATTCATACCGTGATGCAAGGGAATCTAGTTTAGGACTGAATAATGCAGATTGACATTGAAAGGTCGGCTGGAAGGATGGTGACGACCATCCAACAAAATGGGTACTGTGTGATCCCAAGAAGAGTGGAGATAAAGTGGAGTAGTTGATGAGAGAGTCGACAAGGAATGGTCAAGTGGGGGAGACCAGAAGTAGTGACAGGTGACCATGAAGTGCAATCAAGGAAGGGTTAGTTGAAAGCTAGAGCAATCGATAGGGTTTGTTGACAAAATATGGTTGAGTCAGAGACTAGGTGAAGAGCGATTGTGGTCATGGTAGAAGAGTGTAATAAATTCTGTGTGAAGGAAAGGGAAGTGGAACCTAATGGTTTATAGACAACTAGGAGAATACTTGGGAAGGGAGGACCAAGTGAAGGAGGGTGAAGCTAGTCAGAGGACTAGATGAGTCGGGAAACTGATGAGTGAATATGAACATCTGAGCAATAGTTGAAGGGGGGAACAAACTTGATGAAGGATTCCAATTCATGGGAAAAGTTAAGATGCTAGTCAAAAGACTAGGAAAGTCGATGGTTAGGTCGACAGAGAGGATTCTGACTGTAGTAAAATGTTCGAGGGAAGCAAGTGATGATGACTCAATGCCATAGATAGAAAGAACAACCAAAGGGATCGTTGAATGGTCAGGAAGCACTTGAAAGGGATGTTGATGATCCTAGGAAAGAGTGAAAGAGGAAAGTTATGCCAAGAGTGGATACCAAAAAACCTAGGGTCGAGGAAGAAGACTAATTATTGGTAAGTGTGAAGGAAATAAGTGGTTGAATTAAAGGTGGATGAAGGTGGAGAGTCAACAAGAGGAAAAGTTGGCGTAGAAAGTTAGCAGACTAGAGTATAGTCCAGTCTAGGGGAATTCTGACAAAAGGATGGACAACATGAGTGTCATCATAGGTAACTAATGAATGAACTCCATGTACTGGTTAATATCAGACCGATGCGAAGACCAAGAACATCACGAAGGTAGATGGAGTAGTTGAAGCAATAATGGTGGTAGTTGAGGATGCCAGATGGCACTACGCATCAAGGAGATTTATTGAGGAAGGTAGAGGCTTCTAGAAACTTCATGATAAGGAAAGTAAGGTGGTTGAACAACTGTATAGGTTAGGATAAAAGAAAGGGTTGTGGTACCTAAGTGTAAGAAGAGAATTGTTAATGTTGTATCATTAAGAGTTGCTTCGACTGAGTAACAGAGAATCGACTTTGATTGTCTATGTAAACTTCATTTTTGATAATTAATAGAATCCATAATCCTTGACATTTCTTTGTGTTTTTATTATGTTATTGTTCACTTGTTTGTGTTGGAATTTGGTATGTAATCTAACCAATCATGTCGACTGATCCAGGTGGCTCTAGGAAAGTTCAAATTCCAAAGTATTTAAATCCTACGCATAACAACACCTTTATGTATAGCTCTTTGAGTTGATTCCAACGATGTGAACGGCACATCAAATGGATCTCATATGAAAAATATATGCAGTTTTGAAGTTTTATGGAAACAACAAAAGAAAGGTTGTAGGTTGCCATGTGGCATCCCAGTCAGCAAGCTGATGCATCAGGTAGACCCACAACTGATGACATGGAATATGATGATGTGGCAGGAACACTTGACCCTAACCACTCCACATACGACACATGTCTTTTTGGGTTGACATGGAATCCACCATTGTCTAACATGGACCAATCCGGAGTTGCGATGTGGTAGCCTGGATGGTCACAATATGATGTTATTTCACAAATAAATGTTGTGAGGCCAACAAGGATTGAACATATGATCTATTTCTAGCTAATGTTTTCACAACCGTACTTTACCAACATGCCACACATATTTCTCATTAAAATGCCTAAAGAATTATTTATTTAAGCTTAGTTTGGAGGTATTTTGGGGGAAAGGGGGGCTGAACAGCCCGCCATATTTGGCGGATGGTCAATCCCATCCCCACATTTAGATCCAACTAACTAGCTAGCGGAACACACCATCAAAATAGAACACATGTCAATTTGAAACTTTGGGTAAGTTTTTAAAAAATGGGTTTTGAAATATTTTCTATTCCACTGTTTTTTATAACCACATTCCCACTTTATAATGTTGTGATCCCAAATGTAAAATTTGGAAATTGCCACAAATTTGAAAGGGAATTATGACAAACGGTTGATATTGTTATATAACCCTTTTAATAATTTGGACAAGAAAACAAATATGTTATGGCTGTAGGAACCATTTGACATGTGCTATTAGAAGGTTAATATGAAATTTTATTATTTTGACCATGTTATTATAATAGTTCTTGGTTTGTTTGTAAGTTTGGAATTTATTTGGTTTTGTAACCAGTATGCTATATGAGGAGAAGTAACTAAGTATGAAAATGCCATATAGGTTAATTGAATTAACCAATTTGTAATTATGTCCAAAATAAGGAATCATGGGCTTTATGCTACCCAAAGAGGCTTATCCTAAATAAGCCCACGCTATTTGGCATTGTAAAGGGGACATGATTATGGAGAGAACTCTATTGGAGAGAGAGCATTGTTTGAGAGCTTGTGGAGAGCTAGTGTAGAAATGATTTGAGAGGCTCATGGAGAGGATTCATATTTGAAGATAAGACTCCATGTTATGAGTGAGTGTGATCACTCTTTGCATTGATGTTGGAGCATGTAGGAGTTAGTCAAGATAGAGAGTACGTATAGATCACTTTTGGAGGAATTCTAATGCTAGGAGTCGATTTCTTGGTGTGAAGCAAATTCGTGAGGATGAAGTTACTTTGTTGATGTACACACTAACAAGAAGGTACCAACATTTCATAAGAGAAGGAATAAATCGATTCACGTTTCAAAGCGAATCCGGAGACACAGTCCAGGTTGAAGAACTCTGTTATCAATATGGTTTGCATGTTGTTATGTTTATCTTTTAGATGTCTCTTGTCTTGCTTTATTCACACCATTAAGATTTGTTACATGTACTAAGTTGTGATGATGGGAATAAAAGAATTTAAAGAAGATTTTATATTAAAATTGGATTCAAAACTTTTGAATGCAATTATCGTTAATAAAATGATATTTTTTAATTGGTCCTTTTGAAGCGTGAATCTTCTTGTTGGCAAGGGGTTGGAGATAAGTGAGTTGTGCAACATCTAAGATGCTGCGCATACTCACGAGGCACCATGCAAGGAAAAGATAGCGTGATAGGTGGAAAATAGTCCAATTTTTATATTTTGACATCACTTTTTGTAATCATTGACCATTTCTTCATAATATTGGTCCTTAGTGGTTTAAGTAGTTAGAAGTTTGTTAGAAGCTAGTTAGAAGTGGACCTTGAATGTAAAGGTGCAAGCCTATAAATAGAAGAATTATGCATGTAGGGAGATATAGAGTAGAACGAAAAGACCAAGATAGAGAGAAGTGAATACTGGATGTAATACTAGACACAATGATACTAGATCGGTGTCTGTTTTGAACTGCAAGTTGTTCTGTGGACTTAATACAATGTGATGTGGATTGATCTGAGATTTTGTCTCCTCTGTTATTTTCTTGTTATCCACTGCTGCGATTCTGATGTTGAATGATGAACATATCTGCATATGAATGAATAATGCGATGATTTTTGCTTATGAATACTGTCATCTTTTAGATTTGTCTTTTGCACTGGTAGATATGTTGAAATGATGAATGACTAAATGCAACATGATGAATGGTTCTGTTTCTGAGCAAGAAAGGAAAATATATATGGAAATTACACTGATGAATGTCGAATGCCCCAACCCTCCTCTATACTATGGAAACTTGGTTCTAATAGCTCTCCCTTGAACATCTCAGGTGAGACCTCATCCGTTCTGCGGGTGTTGCTAGATGGGGTAAAACCTGTATGGGCCGATGCTTAGGGAGATCATGGTGTGTTGAGTGTCAATAGAGTGGAACCCCTAGCGACTGGGTTTTTTTGGTCAGGATCGTGCCAACAAATGGTTATGTTTTCGGGACCTTGTTGGGACTGAGAGGGGGCATGTGGCACTCGACAAATGGTTACCCAACAATGGATGTGGCATTCGACATGACCAAAACTTCAAGAGTGGTTTGATAAGAAGCTGAGATAATTTGCCGATGCAGAAAATCAGAACCCTGCGTTGACAACAAAAAAGTGGTTAGAAAGGTATATCCACAACGGTCTGCACGAATATTTCTTCGGCGATTTTCCTATCATATTGTACGAGTGGTTGGCGAGATTCACATACAAGAAGAAAAACTTCCAAGGAGGAGAACCAATGTCCTGGACCCCTGAACTTATCCAGGAACTGCAAGAGACTGACAACAGAGCATTGCGCACCGTCGAGGTCTGGTTGGATAGCATCCTAGAGGGATATATCACCATGTTCGCCGTCGAAACCAATAAATATTATAGTGAAGCATAAATGGATTTCTTTAACAGACCCAAAGGTAGGTTCTTACTGTCACTTCAATTGTCAATTAAAATGTTGGTTTGTGAAAAGGGTATACTCAAGATACACCTAGAGTAGTAGCACCCTGATGTACGTAGGCTTGGATACCGTGACCAAGGGGGGAGATGAATGAGAAGGTAAGGGGTAGATGGGTGCAAGTTTCAATGAGACCATGAGGGAATCTGAAAAAGAAAGTGGTTGTACAAGGGGAGGAGTAAGGTTCTAACTAGAGAAGAGGCAGAGGATAGGGGAAGGTCCTGCTGCGATCGAAACGCAAGACCGTGAAGGACAACCACATAGGATGAAGCAACCCTACAGTGACGACCAGGACGAACAGGCCCAGGATACGCCTAGAACAATGATAATATCAAACCCTAGAAGCAATGTATCCACGCCTTTATGCACTACTCCAAACTCAGGAAAAACTCCAAGTCCCACGTCGACTTGCCCAACGTGCCAGAAACAGTCTAGTAGTAGATCGACATCTATTTGAAGGTGGGCCAGGATGGAGGGTGACCATTGTTCCATGGAAATGGGATTGATGATCCTGAGCAGTACTGGTTTTTATGTGAAGCACCGTGGACTATTAGACAGACCACTGACGTTGATGTAAAGAAAGGGTAGTTAGCAACTAATTTGAGGGGTTGTGCGCTCGATTTGTTTATGAAGTTTATCCAAGTTCCTCAGGGGGCTCCAGTGAAGACATTGGATGAGATACAGATAAGACTAATCAAGGAATTCAGAAAACCAAAGTCGAAAGCACAATACATTATAGAGCTGAAGGAAATTAAGAAATTTCTTAATGAGACCATTTGGGACTTTGACCAGAGGTTCAAAACACTGATGGCCAAAGTCATTTTTTCTATGAACAATGTCCAACATAAATAATGGTTTATTGCAATATTGGTTTGTCATATCTGACAACCATTGATGCAACAAAAGATAGCGACACAGAGGGAAGCCTTGGAGATTGTGATGAAGCTCGAAGCTTCACCTATTGAGGAGAGTGCAATTGGTATGAATCAAATTCAAGAGCAGCTCACGAACCTTACACTCCAGTTGCAGGATATCAAGAAAGGTAAGGAAGAATGCGTAGATCTTTGGTGTACTTGGTGTCATGCAGATGGCCACACCAAAGATACTTGCCCCGACTTTAGAAACTATCTGTTATTTGGAACTCTGAACCCTTTGAGAAATGGTGGTATGCCATGGTGTCGCATATTCAAAGTCTATGGAAATAGACATGATGAATGTAGTTATATGCAAAATATGGTATTGAAGCCTGCCAATTTATACTGTTCATTCTGTCGCTTAGTCGGGCATGAGGATAGAGACTGTCGGGCATATGATTTGCTTTAGGACATAAAATATGATTCATATTTTGTGAAGGGAAAGGGTCACAACATGATACAACAACACCAAAAACAGCCTTAGATGGTTAGTTGTCAACCAAAAACGCACTACACACCACCGCTACCAATGCAGTTTTTGCCACCACAGCCACAACTGCAGTTCACATTGCAATAACCATATAATCAAATACCGATGGCTCAGGCACAACCATAATACATTCAAGAAGCGCACTTTTTTCAATAACAACCAAATCCCCCACCACAGCAGGTAGTTCAGCCACAACAGGGGGATTCCGTGGAGGATTCCAAGGTCGAGGAGGAGGTTTTGGACACGGAGGGGGATAAGGTTGCGCATTCGTCCAATGTTATATTTGTGTATTAATCAGGAATTATCATAGAGACTTCCCACACTTGTAGTGCTTATGTATGTATTGTGCAGTGATTGATCATACCATGGAGAACTAACCACAGTTAACCGCAAGATGGAAAACCAGAAACAGTCCATAGTTACAAAATCAAGGCCATTTGCAAGCTCAGAATTAGCTACCAGCCCAAAACCAGTTATAGAGCCAGGCCCAAAATCAAGTTCCACTACGAAACTAGGCCATGAATCAACCGTTGAACCCACCAGTGAACCATAATCCACCATTGGCTCAGACTCCACTGATGAACCAGGCTCAATGTCCAAAAATTGCGATGATTTTAGCATAGCCCAGAACACAAGATGTTGATGTCACCATTTTCACTCGTAGAGGTGCAATGGCGAGAGATGATGTACCACGAACGCAAGTTCGATTAGATGGGAATAAGAAAGCAATAATTGATATTGCGACTAAAAACGAGACATTTTTTGCGATGCAAGATGCGATCGGATGCAATCTGGGTAAGTTTCCTGTTAATGAAATGCCATCCACTTTTGATTTATCCTTAGAAGCAAGACCATCATGGAAGCATGGTAGCTTGTAGTAGTTCTTTGAGAAATTCTTAGCACTGGCATGAGATCATGAGGCTCTCGTTGAGCTTGAGAGGTTATTGTACCGTTTCGACAAAGAGCTGAAGGACTCCACAGTAAAATCCTTGCAAAATAAAAAGATAGGTAAAGAGATGCGTATGAATATCCATATTGGTGATTATGAGGTGGACTCAGCTATCCTAGACCTGGGATAAGATGTGAACATGTTGACTAAGCAGAATTGGGAAAAAATGGGGAGCCCTACGATGGGTCAGTTCCCTATGCAGCTATGATTGGTGAACCAAGCAAATGTACAACCCATTGGATGGGTAACGAACTTGGTCGTCGATGTTGAAGGTATGAGAACACATGATGACTTTGATGTGATTGAATTTGTTAATGGGGAAGGATCCTATCCTATGCTGCTGGGGATAGGATGGGATAATGATGGTATGTCCATGATTAATTTTATTAAGAGAATGATGACCTTCAAAAATAAGGACATTCGAGTCATCGCACCAATGGATCCAACTGAAGGCCAAAGATACATTGAACCGGTGAAGGATGAAGTTGTTAAGGGGTGGGACCATGTATAAAACATCTCTAAAGACTATATCCACCTAAATGCCGAGGGGGAAATTGGTTGGTACAATGCTATCTTTGTGTCCTTTGATTCTGATGATGCGCTAGAAAATTGGAAAAACCACATGCATGAGGTATCCTTTAGAAAGTGTGGTCTGATTACGCAATCTCTACGTTTTTTTCATGACTGAAACAATTGAATTTCCAATATATGAAGGGTTACTGGAGCTGTCTGCATTCTTAATAGTATTTAAAGAAAGAGTCTTAGAGCCACAATGACTATTGGCCCTGGAGGAAGCACTAGCAGCTACTCCAACCCACTGGTGGGAAGCTCATAAGAAAATGATTACCGGGTGGACGCAGTGTCGCAGGCTGGTGACATCCCATTTTGGTACCACATAAGTGTACCACACTAGAAAGTACAATGGGAAGACTGACCCTAACAGCCATTTAGGGGAGTGTCAAACATTATGGGCAACACGACCAGAGCATGAATGGGTCCATGCCTTTATTCATACCTTGGACGAAATGTCAAGGTCCTGGTAGATAGCTACAGAGCTGCACAGAGAAATAATTACCTAGGAGGAGTTAACGGTTTGTTTCACCCACACTTTTAGTTTTACAAATGTGAATCCTGATATCCACAATGCACTTCAGATCATTCGAGATGTCGTCTTGAAATTTGTGCCAGTTGCATATCCTGTGGATCCACATGCGCATTTCCACATGCAATCGATGATGGAATTCTATAACATATCTAGCGAGCCAGAGGATGATGATGAGTTGCAGAATATTAACAATCTGGAGACTAAAGGAAGTCGTGATGTCGCATTACTAGATGTACCGACCGATCCCATGACTCAGCACCGAAGATTAAGAAATTTAACATTGGGACGGAAGAGAATCCATAATTTGCAAGTGTTGAGGACTACTAGGATGAGGAGACCATTTCCAAGATCACCGATCTCTTGCATCAGTTTCAAAATATGTTTCCGACCAAATTTTGAGAGATGAAAGGGATATTGGGTGACTTAGGAGAAATGAAAATCCCATTAAAACTTGATGCAAAACCGATGCGACAGAGGCCATATCGCTTGAATCCACGATATAAAGAAAGGTTCAAGACTAAACTTGACCGGATGTTAGATGTCGATATTATTGATCTTGTTGGATAATTAGAATGGATAATTCCTATGGTGTTCCAAGACAAGAAGACTGGTGAAGTTTGGATCTGTGTCAACCTCAAAAAATTGAACGATGCTTGCATGCATGATCCATTCCTGACACTGTTCACAGATGAATTCCTTGAAGGAGTAGGTGGCCAGGAGATGTACTCATTCAAAGATGACTTTTCTAGGTACCACCAAATCAAAATTGCAAAAGAAGATCACCACAAGACAACGTTTGTTACAGAATGGGGCTGCTACTAGTATAACATGATTCCATTTGGATAGAAGAATGGACTTGCCATATTTTCCCGGGTGGTTGTCGTTGCGTTCAAATACTTCATCCAGAAGTTCCTTTAGGTATATATGGATAACTGGACAGTGTACAGTCTAATCAAGGATCACTTGGCCAATCTTCGACTGATGCTAGAAAGATGTCAACAACATCAGATCGCGCTGAACTCTAAGAAGTGCATCTTTTGCACGTCGTTTGGAATATTGCTAGGCCACATCATGTGCAAACAAGGACTACGAGTTGATCCTGCAAAGATCGCGCTCATTCTGAGCTTGCCACCACCGACCAATGTCAATATGCTTCGAGCGACACTTGGACACACTAGGTACTATCGCAAATTCATTAGAGCATATGCTGCAATCATTGCCCCTATGGAGAAACTGTTGAAGAAGGATGTTGTATTCCTATGGAGTCTCAAATGCCAAAGTAGTTTTGACACGCTGAAGGCCAAGATGGCTTCAACGCTAATACTTGTATTTCTAGATTGGAACAAAGAGTTCCATGTTCATATTGATGCATATTCTGTTGCACTAGGAGTAGTGCTGGCACAGCCAGATGACGACGACCTGGATCACCCTATTGCTTTTGTGAGTCAAAAGCTATCATTTGCAGAGAAGAATTGTATAACTACAGAACATGAAGGGCTAGCGATGGTTTATGCATTGCATAAATTCAGGCATTATCTTCTAGGAGACCACTTCAAAATGTTTACGGACCATTCAACTTTGAATTATTTGGTCAATAAGCCTATGTTGGGGGGAAAGATATGCAGATGGCTCCTCCTCTTTCAGGAATTTGATTTTGAGATCATAGTAAAGCTGGGTTGCTTGAATTCTGGTCCCGATCATTTGTCAAGGATCGAGACGGGAGAGGAACCTACTAACATTGAAGATGGACTGCTGAATGCACAGTTGTTTCGAGTTTAAATGGAAGATGACCATTATGCTCCAATAATCCAGTTCTTGGCGACCAAAGTCGCACTAGAATATATTTCCACAAGTCAAAAGAAGCAGTTGGTAGTTAAAGATTTTGATTTTCAGTTGATTGCTGGACACTTGTATAAGATGGGACTTGATGAAATATTGCAACGTTGTGTCCTACCGCATGAACAAGAATAGATTCTAGAAGAAGCGCATGATGGCATAGCTAGAGGACACTATGGACACTAGGATATTGCGTGGAAGGTGCTTTGCACAGGGATGTGGTGGCCCACTCTTCATATTGATGCGACAGGTTATGCGAGGAGTTGCGATGTCTGTCAACACATTGGAAAACCATCACGGTGGGATGAGATGTTGCTTGTACCCTAGGTAACTTTGCAACCTTTTGATAAATGGGCAGTAGACTTTGTGGGTCCTATCAATCCACTTGGGAAAAGAAATGGTGTGCACTAGATATTCACTACAATGGACTATCTGATGAGATGGGCAGAGGCTGCACTAGTTGTGGACTATACTGTTGCGACGACAGCCAAATTTCTATTTGAGAATATTATGACGCATTTTGGGTGCCCAAGAATATTGATGAGCGACCAAGGTAGTCATTTTATCAACCGAATAGTAATATCCCTAACAGAATAATTGTAGGATCAACAGAAGAAGAGTACACCATACCATCCACAAGTGAATGGGACTGTGGAGGCCTTCAACAAGGTATTGGAGCACACACTTACAAAGGTATGTAACACCAATCGAGATGACTGGGATCTGAACATTCCTGCAGTACTGTGGGCCTATCGCACCACCTGTAAGAGATTGATGGGGCACACATCATTTAGATTAGTCTATGGGCAAGAGGAAGTGATGCCTATGGAATACATCGTTCCCAGTATATGCATTGCCACTGCGACTGAAATGGATGATGATGCTGCACTAAAGGAGCACATGGCGCAACTGATACATCTAGACGAAGACCATTTCATTGCAAGGTTCCACCAGCGTGTTGAGAAAGATTTACAGAAGGTGTGGCATGATCGCCACATAAAGAAGAAATAATTTCAGTAAGGAGATTTGGTGTTGTTATACGACAACAAATTCTTGAAGCATCCATGTAAGCTACAAATGCATTGGATTGGACCATATCTTGTCGATTCTATTACCTCTGCAGTTGCAGTTTAATTACAACAGTTACATGGTGTGGTACTGCCAAATCTTGTGAGTGGAAGCCGCTTGAAGCCCTATTGGACGGGGGAGGGACCACGCAATTCCTGAATCACAACGCACTAAAAGAGAAAGAGAGAGAGAGAGAGAGAGATAGGATAGATAGCCAAAGGAAGGGTGTGCCTGAAATTTGGGGCCGTGCAAGATTATGGGGTAGTTGAATCAACAATAAGTAGCTAATTATCCAGGGTGAGGTTGTGCACTAGGATAGGGCTACGCTAAGAGAAAGGGGATGCAGATGAGAAGGAAGAGGTTATGTGCCAGGATAGGGTTGCACCAATATAAAGGGGATGCAGATGAGAAGGAAGAGTTTGTACAATAGGATAGGGATGCACCAAGAGAAAGGGGTTGCACCTGAAAAAGGGAAGGGGTTGCGTGATCGAAGGTCGCTGTGCAAGAATGAGTGGCTCGCATTGTATGGAAGACACCATGACAGTGACAGGACATCACATAAATAATCAATAACGGATGTCAAAGAGGTAACCGATGGTAGGGTTGATTTCACGTCTAACAATAGAAGATCCAAGAGGTGGGGTGACAGAATCATCGACGTATTTGGCACATAAATGAATGATTTAGTCATAATGATGCACCTGAGTGATTTATGATGACATCTGAGATGAAGATGGTGTTATAAGCCAAGGGATGGAAGCCGAGCGAGCACCATTAGGAAATGATGCACTGAGCAAAGTTGCAGGAGGGTTAGGATGGGTAATTGAAGGGAGCTCTACTACATAAGCCATTGGCCATCTAAGGGGCAATGCAGGATACCCTCGATACAGGGTAGATTGTGAGTGCAAATTCTATCACAGTAGAGATTGATGAAGAAGTTGCAAGTATGCAGGTTAGTTTTACTGAGACTGAAGTATCTGGAAAAGTCATCCTTGGCTATATTTCTCCCAGTTGGTTTGAGATGAAGACTAAGATACCCACAAGGAATTTGGATGGGGTCGGAGTTATTTCCCCACTTGACTAATTATGCAGGAATAGGGAATTGGTCCGACATCAGGAAGTCCGGGTTGAGCATGAATGCAAGGAAGGAAAAGGGTGTGGAAGTCGGACTGGCTCTAGGATTTGCAGCTGCAGACAATTTTTGGCCAGCAGGAAACCTCCCGAAGAGTGAATAAAAATGGAGAATGATGTAGTATTCATGGATGCCGGAGCGCGATGACACTGCAGGACACAAAGGTATTCCAAGGTCCACCTTAGAGGAGGCAATTGTAGCCAACTGCACAATTCAACAAGTTCAGAAAAGTCGCCCACTATTTCTTGTGAGAAGTTTTTTGAACTTCAGGTTACTGCGTACACCATGCCCTGTTGACATTGCTCGAGGACGAGCCATAAGAATTTGTTGGGGTCATGTTGGAAATGGGTTGGAGGAAACTGAGTTGAGCAACATCTAAGATGTCGTGCATACTCATGAGGCACCACACAAGGAAAAGATAGCGTGATAGGTGGAAAATAGTCCACTTTTTATACTTTCACGTAACTTTTTGTACTCATTGACCATTTCTTCGGAATATTGGTCCTTAGAGGTTAAAGTAGTTAGAAGTTTGTTAGAACTTAGTTAGAAGTGGAACTTGAATGCAAAGGTGCAAGCCTATAAATAGAAGAATTATGCATGTAGGGAGATATAGAGCGGAACAGAGAGAGCAAGATAGAGAGAAGTGAATACTGGATGTAATAATAGACACAATGATACTGGATCATCGTCTATTTTGATCTGCAAGTTATTCTGTGGAATTAATATAATGTGATGTAGATTGATCTGAGCTTCTATTGCCTCTGTTCTTTTCCTATTTTCCACTGCTACAATTTTGATGTTGAATGATGAACATATCTGCATATGAATGAATAATGCGATGCTTTTTGCTTATGAATACAATCATCATTTAGATCTATTTTTTGCACTGGTAGATCTGTTGAAATGATGAATGACTAAATACAACATGATGAATAGTTCTATTTCTGAGATAGTAAGAAAAACAGATCATGAAATTACACTCATGAATGTAGGATTCCCCAACCCTCCTCTATACTGCAGAAACTTGGTTCCGATAGCTCTCCCTTGAACATATCGGGTGTGGAATAGAAAAAGAGATGAAAACAAGGAATGTAATGTAGAAATGTATATTTTATAAATGAAGAAGATGTGTTACATAATAGGGGCCCCGGTAATTTATACCATGAGTGGGGAAGAGAGGTGACTTTTCAAGTCACCTCTTAGTTAATTTACATTAATTAACCTAGCTTAATAATTAAATTTGACTTTTGTTACATTGCCTTCCCCTTAAGGAAGATTTGTCCTCAAAGCTTATTTGACGACAATGACTATGTGAACTGACACAATGTCTCTGATGTGGATATTTGTATGGGTTGTTACTAGTAGGTTTTCTCCCTCGTTCTATTTCGATTATGTGTTCTATTTTTCTATTGTTCAGAGTGCCATAGGTAACTCTTGAAACACCTTGCAATGATTTCAAATTAGCTCTTGTGTCTCTGGTTGTTTGTCCATATCTCCTTCACTTGTTAGAATCTCCATTTCTTGACATTGATGTATGTACGTTGGTGTATCTTTCCAACGTAGCTTTTCCATCTGATGTGATGTAATCAATTGTGTTGGAGGTGGTTGGTACCCATATAATTTGTGTGTTTTCCCAAACTCATGTAATTCAATAAAATGTTCTTGGTGATTTGGAGAGTATGTACCCAAGGTTTGTAACCATTGTATTCCTAATACTACATCGATTCCTCCCAGTGGTACCGCAAGGAAATATGACTCTAAGTTATATTCTTGCATTTGTAACTTAACCTTGTGACATTTTCCCACATTGTCAATCTTATTTCCATTTGCTACCATAACCTTCATGTTAGGTACTAGACGAATAAATAGATTAAATACTTTAGCAAGGTTGACATTAATGAAGTTATTGGTGTTGCCAGAGTCAATGAGAACTGTGATGTTATTATTTTTTATATGTCCTTTAATATTCAATATTTGCAGTTGGGAGATTTCGGTAATAGTGGATAATTAGAATTGTGGGGAGTTGTTCTCGATTCCTAGGTGGAAGTTTTGATGGCTATTCGCATCGATCTGAATTGGTTCATTGACTTCTAGCTCTGCTTCACAAGCATATAATTTCTTATGTAAGCATCTGTGCTTAGGATCCCATTTGTCTCCACAAAACTTACATTTCCCTTCTTTTATTCTTTGGGCCTCTAAACTGAGCTTTGTTCCTTCCCTAAGTTGAGGTGGTGTATACCTTGGATTTCTTGTGTATCCTGATTGGAGGGGGTTCTTTTTGGAGTCATCATGGTCGACATTTGTATGAACGGATTTACTTTCAATAATCCTGGCTTTACGCCATGCTTCCTCCATGGTAGAGATGTTGTGTAACTCTAGTTCGTCATAGATGTGTTGTTTTAGACCGTGTATGTAGGTCTGTAGTCATTGGTCATCGATAAACTCTGGGACTCGATTTGACAACGCTTCCCATTCACAGGTGTACTCATCGATACTATTTTTTGTTGTAACCTTGTGATTTTGGCAAAGAAGTATTTTTCTTCAACACCTTGGAATATTTTGATGAGGTCGTTCCTGAAGCTAACCTAGTTGTAAGAACATATTCTTGCAGTATTCTTCCACCATAAGTACCAATTGTAAGCGCTAGCTTCTAGATGCATGGAGGTGTATTTAATTTTCTTGTCGTCATAATGGATGCTGTGGATGTCTAGGTATTCCTCAGCTTTGTTAATCCATGCTATGCATTGTCATTCGTCCCCGTCGTATTTGGGTAACTTGACTTTCACTCGTATTTGGCGTCCTTGTGTATATGCGTTAGAGGATGACATGTTGAATAGAGGATTTGGCTGCTCCGGAGTTCTGGGAGAGTTTGGTTGCAGGTAATTCGAGATTTGTAACTTGTACAAGATGATGATTAAAACTACCTGACTTTTATCTTGGTCTTCCTGTAGAGTGAGGAAACTATTCTCAATTCGTGACGTAAATTGTGTCGAATTTGATGTCAAATTGTCACTCGTTTATTCGATTTTTGCGTGGAGTTCCTCGTAGTTCTTGTTAATTTTCTCATTGATTTGATTGAACCGAGCGTCCATTGATCTGGTGATAAATGGAATTTTCTCAGCGCTAAACATGGATTTATTTTTATTCAATGTACGATGCCAGCTTGCCACGATTCTCTTCTCTCTCTTCTTGTTCTTCTTTTTTTAATAATAATTAAATTATAATAAGCTATGAGAGAAGTTGTAAGTATTGCAACTTGAGTTGCAATCCAAGGATGAGGCATTGGAAAAGATTCAAAATAGTGATGAAGTGGAGAAGTGTGAATAGCCTACTTCTACTACAAATTCATAATCCATCGCTGAGGCAAACAATGCCAATAGTTCTCATTAGAGAAATTTTGAGGTCTAAACTGAGCCTTAAAACAAAAAATGTACTATCAAAATCAACTTTAAAAGAACTAATCACCTTCTAGAGAATGACAATGTCCATTATATTTGAGGCAGCATTGCTTGAGTTAAAGGTACTTGTCAAATTCTAAATAGTGCATAAAAACTCATAGTTAACCATACTCATAATAAAAAAATACGTACAAAATACATTTGAATATTATATGCTTAATACTCTTAAAATATTTATAAAAAGTGAAGCACTTTAAAATACTTGTCTTATTCAACTATAAATTATACTATAACTTCTAAAATTTAAATTTAACTTATATCAAAATTAATTTAAAATGGTAATCATGATATTATATTATATGAAAAAATGAATAATATGTAATATATATGTTTTTTAATATAATATAAAAAATGTCACTTATTTCCAGTTTTAAAATCATAATCATAATATTATGTATATTGAAGAAATATGTAAGATGTTTGTGGTTGGTTAAGGGTGGGTCCTTGGTGCTCTAACATTGGTGGCTTGATTTTGACCTGTGCCACTCAAAGGTTCTAAAGAGGAATTTGTGGGTTTTGATGCCAAGTATTCTGTTGCCCCTCTAGTCCAAGGATTCCCTCAAGGCCATCAGAAAATTCCTTGGATGTTTCATTTCCCTAGAGGAGTCACATCTTCATGGCTTCAATAAGAGCATTGCCAAAGTATTGGTCGAGATTGATGTGTCTAAGGGTTTATAGGAGGCCATGGACATTGTGTGGGGGGACAAGGTGTTGGAGCAGAGACTTGACTATCTCCATGCTCCTTTTCGATGCCATTAGTATCACTTCACGGGGCACTTAAGGAGCTCTTGCACCTTGTTATTTGATGGAAATGGAGGCTTTGTGCTCTCTGCCAGACTCTCATAACACCCAGATTTTGTCATTGGATGCTCCGAAGGATTCCTCTCCGTGTGGTAAGTATAGTTCGGGAATTGACTCTATTTATGTTGATTACTCATAAGGGGATTTTGCGACCATTGATGAGATTGCATGAGCAGACTTGGAAGGGGGTGGTTGTCTTGATCTCGTGGGTAAGGGAAGTACTATGTCTTGTGGGGTGAATCCCTCTATTTCACCTGTGCCGGTAGGGGGGCATTGTGGTGTTGAGTCATTGACTATTTTTGTTGATGCTAGTGTGTTTGCGGGTTCTGGGTACTTGACATCTACTGGGGGTCTAGAACGTTGTGTGGGCCGGAGGTGGTGGTTCTTGGGATGGAGGTGGATGTGATTTTTCCAGATTTAGTGAAACCCTTGGAGGGGGGGGAGGATGTACTGGCTGTTTTGGTGAAGGGTTTTGATGAATTCGATGACATTGAGGGTTGTAACCTAGTGTTATACCCTCCTCTCACCTCTAAGGTTGGGGTTGAGATCGGGACTGGGGATATCCCTGTGGACTCCCATTCTTTTGGTGATCCATCTATATAGGTGTCGTTACCCATTTTTTCGGATCATCCTCAGTCATCCCTTGATGTTCTCACTTTGACATCGATACTACATGAAAATGTTACCATTCGTAGAGCCCGTAAGGTTAAGAATCAAGGGGTTGCTGGTGTGATGAAGACTTGTTGGGGTATGGTTCCTATATTCCTCTCTATGTTCTCATTAAGGATGCAACACGAGATGAATAAAATTCCTCTCCTTCTTTATCCTATGGGGAACTTAGAGCACAGACCTCCCTTAGGAAGGTTACTTGATTCATTTTCTCTCCTTCAACATCCGGGGCTTTGGAGGGCGCCGAAAACAACTGGCTCTTAAGTCCTTATTGGTTTCACTGAGACCGAACATCGTACTTTTATAGGACACTATGCTTGAAGTCACAGGCTATTTGTACTTTTACCAAGTTTTTTTCGAGTTGTGATTTTTGTGTGATTAATGCGGCTGGTCATTCAGGGGGGTTGCTAATTTCATGGAACCCCTAGATGCTTCATTGTTGTGCTTTCCATATTGCGGCTGGTTTATTGGTAGAGGATGAAGGAAATGGGATTACTGGTGTTTGGAACTTGCTGAATGTTTATGCTCCATATAGTGATAGGGAGAGATTATGTAATTTTCTTGAGTCGAAGGGAATCCTAAATTTGGACAAAATTCTTCTTGCAGGTGACCTAAAATTTACTCTTTATATGGCAGAGGTCTGGGGACATTATGCCAAAATTGATCCTATGACACCATTTTTTACTGATCTTATTACAAAGTCACTCCTTATTGGCATTAAGCCGACAAATCTTGGTCCTACTTGGCAGAACAACAAAATGAAGGCTGATGGTATTGGCAAGTGACTGGAATGCGTTTTGGTGGAGGAGTGATTCATAGTATTTTCTTCCTTTGCTGGAACAATATTGATAATGGATTAGACCCTCTGAGGTCTCGGATCACTTCCCCATTTGTTTAGATTAGAAGGAGATGGGGAAAAGGCTTCCTTACCCTTTTAAATTTAACCAAGCCAGGTTGATTGAGTCTGAACTTGATATTTTTATCATATGGGTGTGGCCTGGTGCACACCCTATTGATGTGGCCAACTCTATTTTCTCCTTGTTCTAGAAGTTAAATTTGCTAAATAACGCGGTTGTGCAGTGGGAGTGCAAAATGAAATATGATAGAGGTTGTGAATTGATGGCTATTGAGGACCATATCGTTGATTTATTCATACTAGCACCGATTGGAGTTCTTTCGATGGAGGAGGCTGGGGTTCTAGAATGTTTGAAGGCTTGTAAAGCATATTTGTTGGAATTTGAAGCTTATTCATGGAGGCTTAAAAGTAGGGCTATGTGGATTTATATTATGCTAGTTCTCGTTATAATTTTAATGCTATCTGGGATTTACGAGATCTTTGTGGGGAGTCATTACATGAGGACTCCAATCTGAAGGCGGTTGGGGTGGAATACTTTTCTATGATTTTCAAGGAGGGGGGAATGACCTTTCTGCTAGAGAAGCTCAAGTTTCTTAGCCTTTATCCACGCTTCTTCATGACATTTGAGGCTGATAATATTGATAGGGTTGTTACCACTGGGGAGGTAGAATCAGTCTTATAGGAATTTGCAAAGGACAAATCCCCGGGACCTGATGGGTGGCCAGTGGAGTTTTTCCTCTCTTCTTTTGAATTGCTTGGTGACAATATTCTCTGAGATATTGAGCACAGTCAAATTACTAGTGTTATACCGTAGGCGTTAAATGTGACTTTCATCACATTGATCCTGAAGTGCGGTAAACCTCATATTTTTTCATACTTTTGGCTATTTCACTATGTAACTTGGTCTATAAGGTGATGACTAAAATTCTATTGGATAGGTTGAAGCCACTGCTGGGTGATGTCTTATCGGATGAGCAATTTGGGTTCCTCCACAAACGACAAATTCATGAAGCTGTGGGTATTACACAGGAGGTGGTACACACTATCAAAATACAGAAGTTGGAAGCCTTAATTTTGAAGATGGATATGATAAAGGCTTATGGCAGGTTAANATGAAGCTGTGGGTATTACACAGGAGGTGGTACACACTATCAAAATACAGAAGTTGGAAGCCTTAATTTTGAAGATGGATATGATAAAGGCTTATGGCAGGGTAAATTGGAATTTTTCTACGGCTTATACTTCTACATATTGGACTTAATGTGTCTATGGTTAACTGGATGATGGCATGTGTCTCCACTGCAAATTTTTTTGTGTTGATCAATGGCACTCCCTCCCAATTGTTCAGTGCGAGTCGCGGACTTCGACGGGGATGCCCTTTGTCACCTGTTCTATTTCTGTTGATTGTTAAAGGGTTGATCCTTCTTATCCATGAGGCTAAGCGTTTGGCCAAGATCAAAGGAATACACATCACTTCTGCATCGGCACTCACACACATCCTTTTTGTGGATTATGTGGTACTTTTTGACTTCAGCTCGATTGCTGAATGGAGACATTATAGAGTTATCATTGATCTCTTTGCGACCGCTTTAGGTATGAATATTAGTGTGACTAAATCCTCCTTTCTGGCTAATAATGTGTCAGATGTTGTGAATGAGCAGTTACAGGTACTGTTCCCCTATAGGATGAAAATGATTGATGTGGGTTTCAAGTAGTTGGGACATTGGTTGAAGTTGCTAAATTATTGGGTGGGTGACTGGCGATGGCTCATCAAAAAGTTTGAACAAAAGATGCAACCATTGGACCTTTAGGTTCCTGTCACTGTGGGGTAGACTTATTTTACTTAATTCGGTTTTAAGTTCCTTTCCTGCATATTGGTTTGCATTGATGAAGATGCCTAGCTCCATCTTACATTTTATTAGAATGATGATGCTTAAATTTATTGGGGTGGCGGTGTGGGGAGAAAAGGCTAACACCTGGTGAAGTGGGATTTGTTGTCCCAACCCTATTCTTTCGGGGGATGGAATATTAAGAATTTGAAATGGTTCAATTAGGCTTTAAGAATGAAGAAAATTTGGATGGATGTGACTGGGAATGGTATTTGGAGCTCGGTACTAAAGTATAAATACATAAATATCTTATCTATTGCTTATTGGTTTAGAAAAGGGAAGTATATGGTCTATAACTCCTCCATTATCTGGAATGGGCTTATACAGGTCATTGGTCGGATCAGTAAGTGCATTAGCTGGAAAGTGGGAAGGGGTAGTGCAGTGGTGGTTGGGGTGGATCCAGTGGTTGAAATGGAGTAGTCCTACACACTGTCCGGTGCCCTTATCAGTTATCTGTGGGACTGTGGCATTAATACACTGGAACAAGCATGTGTGCCACGTGAATGGAAAGATTCAGGTTCCTATTGGTTGTCGGCGGATGAATTTGAACTCACTGGTTAGTGGAAGGAGTGGGAGCATTATATCAATGCCTTACAACACCTGGGTATACACCTCATGGATGGGGATGATTTCCTTGTTTGTTCATACAACAAGTTTGAATGGGAAAGTTACTACAAAGTTATTTTATACCTCCTTGGTGGAAACTTATTTGGACGCTTCACAGGATTAGTGGATGAGATACCTATGGAGATGTAGGTTGTCAATGAAGATCAAATGTTTCGATTGGTTGTATATGATGAATAAAATCAACACCTGGGGACAACCTTATAAAAAGGGGATGGTTTGGAATGAGCATTTGTCCTCTCCATCGGCGTGATAAAGAAATTGTGCACCACCTTTTTGTGGACTGTTGGTTTGGTAAGGCGGTGCATAGACATATGGTGGATACTTTGGGTCTATTTTTTTGTTGGGAAGATCAAAGTCTACATGATAATATGTTGGGTTGGTTTCGAAGGGGCCCAGGTTCTCCCTATCTTCCACTGTTCTGCAACTAGTCCATTTGGTTGTGCAGGAATGTTGTTTTATTTGCTGGTGCTATACCTGTTGTTCAGGTAGCCGTGGTGAGGGGTCTCAGCCTTATTGATGACTATCTTCCTCCCCTTGTTAAACATAGGCACATAGACATTGGAATTGGTCTAGAAGTGATTGCAGCCACCGGTTTTTTTGATGGAGCGACTTCTAATCTTATGGGAGGCATTGGAGTAATTCTATATCTCTCAAAAACACATTAATTTCTGCTTCCATTTGGTTGTGGGAGGAGTACTAATACCCATGTTGAATTGCTGGAACTTTGGGTTATTATGCACACTACACATGAGATGGGCCTTCCTGAACTAAGATTATTCGAGGACTCCAAGGCTATCATTGAGTGGTTAAACGATTCAACAACACTAAACATTTTGGAACTGGGTCACTGGTGTAATAGGATCAAATATTTAAGTGGGGACTTTCTCTCTTTTCAATGTAGGCATATTTACAGGGAACACAATCATTTAGTGGATGGGCCATTAAAGGATGCACTGAGTTTAAATCCGGGTACTCTGACTTTGTAGGAATTCATGGAAGACACATTGTCATATGAGCATACATATATTTTATCTTCCTTTGATTAGAAACACTTCATTATAGTATGGGAGGGTAGTGATATTTATCTTTTCCTTTTTTTTTGTAGTTGGTGTGGAGATACTTTTTGTTTTGACGTTACAGTTATGATTATGCATGAGGGATTGTATTGATACTTTATAGCTGAGTGGCTACAGTTTTTTGTATAGTTGTAAGAGGCAGATGATGTAATATTTTGAAAGACTCTGAAGAATACATATGGCATGTATTTAGGTCCTTTGCTACTATAAAAAAGGATGGAACTTTTATACTTGAAAAAAAAATTCATAACATAACACTTATTTCATATTTTGATTATATATATATAACTTTACAACTACCACATAATGTACATGACATTTGTGGTTTTATATAAGTTTCTTAGGACAGACCTATATGAGTAGATATGTGATATCATATTTATACGTTTAAAATGAAATAAGTATTTAATTATTGATTGAATAAAAGATATATATGAATTATAATTTTAAATGTATTCTTATTATTAATTGATATAAGTTTAATTAATTTAATGAGTATTTTAATTGAGTACATTTTGTGTTGAAAGTATTTTTATTTTTAGTCATATCAAAGAGATTTTTTAATTGATTTTATTTGTGTACATCTTTTTTATTTAACTTAACCATAGTTAGATTGGTTGTAGTGTAAGAGGTGAGTTTTAAATATAACTCCACCACAAAATTCCTAACTCATAATATTTTATTATATTTCCTATGAGGCCCATTTTAGACCTCAAAATTCCCCTATTGCCATTTTCTTATTACCGCCATGATGCTAATGATGGATTTGATGCTTTTGAGAAAGACACAAGGAGGATTGGAATTTAATTGTTGAAGAGAATGGGGTATGAAGGGAAAGGCCTTGGAGCTAATGGCCAAGGCACTATGAATCCCCACCAAATAGCATAAATTCCTCGATTTGCAGGTTTCGGGTACGAGGTTGGAGGGTGATCTCAAGTAGTGGGAGCAAGCGATTCAACAAAATAGTTTAAGCCAATTCTAGAAGAGAACACAATCCTCGGTGATGATAAATATGAGAATTGCAAAAGAGGAGCTGAAGCAAGGTCTTCATGATTATCCTACACCCAAGACAACAAGGAAAGGTATAATAAGCCTCCTTATTTAAATGTTTCTTTTGATTATGATTCTTCTAGAAAGCAAGGTTTATTGCATAGGAACCCATGCATATTTTGTGGTAAATAAAACCACAACATTGCAACGTATTGGAAAAGGATGGAGTTTAACAAGAAGAATCTAATACCAAAATACCCCTCTCCACGCTAGGAGAATATGAAGGGAAAGAAGACATGGGTGAAGAATATCCACTAAACTCATTGCAACAAACATGGACACTAGGAATCCACATGTTGGACACTCCATCCAGAGCTGCGTCCCAAGAAGGACAAGAGAGTTAAGAAACATCTATAGAGGAACCATCCAACGAAGCAACTCAGAAAAAAGGCCAGTCACTGAAGAAGGTCAATATGGCAAACATGCTAACCTTGTTAACCATAATGGGTAAACTTCTTGAGCTAGTTGCATAAAGTCAATCAATGTAAATCACTTGTTGTTTTTCTTTTTTAAGGCCCCATTGAAGAGAACATTTTTTAAAATGGTGAAAGACATGACATCATTCATTTATGATACAATGATATTTTAAGGATTTGTTATGTCATAGATTCTGATGTAAAGCATCAAAACAATTTTGATCTCTGTGTATAGAATTTTATGGACCAAAAGTCCTTAAGTGGGGAGGAATGATCCAAGTGTCTCCAGAAAATCTCAAAATTAAAAGTCTTTAAATCCTACGCAAAAAAAAACCATTGTGTAGAGCTCATCGATCACATTCCAACGACATTCTAACGCATCAAACAGAGCTCGTATGCAAAAGATATGCAGTTATGAAGTTTTATGGAAACAACAAAAGAAAGATTGTAGGTTGTCATGTTGAAGCCTAGTCAACAAGGTGACGTATCATGTGGACCCACAGTTGATGACATAATATATGATGATGTGACATGCATAATTGGAATCAACCACTTCACATACGACACATGGCTTTTTTTGGGGGGGGGAGACATGCCTCCATCGTGGACTAAAGTGGACCAATATGGAGTTTCTATGTGGCCGCTTGGATGGCCACAATATGGTGTTATTTCTTAAAAAATAGGGATTGAATCCATGAACTCTTTCTACCATTCTTTTCAAAAATCATACTTTACCAACACGCCACACATATTACTTGTAAAAGTACCTAACTAATTATTTATTTAAAATTAGTTTGGAGGTGTTTTGGGAGAAGACTAGCTCGCCATATTTGGCGACTGGTCAAGGCCACCCCCACATTTAGCTCCAACTAATCAGCTAGCGGAGTGTGCCAACAAAATAAAACACATGTCAATATGAAACTTTGACCAAGTTTTTAAAAAGTGGGTTTTGAAATATTTTATATGCTACGGTTTCTTATAACCACATGCCCACTTTATAATCTTGTGATCCCAAATTTAAAATGTGGATATTGCCACAATTCAAAAGGGGATGATGAGAAAGGGTTGGTAATTTTATATACCCTTTTTAAGCATTTGGACAAGCCAACGAATATGTTATGGTTGTAGGAACCATTTGACATTTGCTATTACAAGGGTAATACACCATATTTTCTTTATTGATTTTGTTGAGCCATAGAAAGCTACCAAAGATCTCCATCACACCACTCATTAAAAGACACACTTAAAACTCAATTGATTAGCTAGCAAGAAGGAAGGGCGATACCTTGATTTTCATTTAGCCTATTCATTCCGTTTGTCAGATCGTGCTACTGCTCTCCAATAAACCGAGCCATCCCATACATGAAAAAAGTGTGTGCCACTTACCCAGCCTCTAAACAACGTGATTGAATTTACTGGAGGTGCTCCTTTCCCATGTTTCCTGCATGTGTAAGCAATTCCTTCAGGAGAGGCTGTCTCTTTCAGGATATGTTTGTGAAAGTGAAACCTGCATAGTTCTGTGGGTGATACAATGCCTTTCATAGCCCCTTTATTTTGTATCTCGTCACCCTGCCCTCCCTGTAAAGGATCTTCCCGATGAAACAAACCTACTCATGAGATTGTGTAAGTAGGTCTCAGGATATCTTGTCAATTTGAGGGGCACCTGAAATAAAGGGACTTTAGCCAAAGGGCCAGAAGATCATGTTATTATTGTAACTTAATGTTTGTTTGTAAGTTTGGAATTTATTTGGCTTTGTAGCCAATATGTTATATGAGGGGAAGTAACTAAGTGTGAAAACTCCATACAGGCTATTTGACTCAACCCATTTGTAACTATGTTCAAATAAGGATTCATAGGCTTCATGCTTCCTAGGGAGGCTTATCCTATATAAGCCCAAGCTATTTGGCATTGTAAAGGGGACATGATTATGGAGAGAACTCCGTTGGAGAGAGAGCATTGTTTGAGAGCTTGTGGATAGCTAGTGTAGAGATGCTTTGAGAGGCTCATGGTGAGGCTTCATATTTGGAGAGAAAACTCCATGTTATGAGTGAGTGTGATCATTCTTTTGCATTTATGTTGAAGTATGTAGGATTTACTCAAGATTGAGAGTATGTATAGCTCGCTTTTGGAGGACTCCCCCCTTCTAATATCAGGAGTAGATTCGCTAGTGTGAAATGTTGATTTTTTCTAAGAAGCATCGAGAGCCATTCTCTGGGATAATGGAGGCACCTGGTCAGTTACCGTTATTCAACATAGTCTAGGGATGAGGGTAATTATTTGGGAGAATGGAGGCACCTGTTCAGTTACTAGGAAATTAACTTAGACTAGGATTGGGGCCCCAACCTGGGGCTGAGGGCCATTCTCTGGGAGAATGGAGGAATCTAGTCAATTACCAGGAAATTAACCTAGTAGGGGTCTAGGACCTTATCCTGGGACTGAGGGCCATTCTCTGGGAGAATGGAGGCACCTGGTCAGTTACCAGGAAATTAACCCAATCTGGAACTGGGACCTCAACCTGGGGATGAGGGACATTCTTTGGGAGAATGGAGGTGCTTGGTCAGTTATCAAGTAATCGACATTGAGTCATCTGATGCAGCCTGGGGCTGAGGGACCTGGTCAGTTACTAGGTCATCACCATAATCTCTATACTAGGTCTGGGAAAGTGATGGACTCCTCTCCTTGATCTATGGGTTATGAGACCTTCTCCAGGGACTAGCTACCCTTGGTTGAGAGACCTAGCACTTGATCTTGGTGGAAATGAGGAGATTAAGATAAAGTATTTAATAATCCTCCTTATTTATGAAGATGCACTTTGAGTGGAAATGAATGGACCATGGGGACCTTGAAGAACTCTTGGGATTACTGGTTTTGGTCATAGAACCACTCAAAGGACCAAAGAAGCCCAAGCAAAACTTGTATTGATCCAAGTATCCACCAAATTAAGGATCAAGCACCTCAAAGGTAAAGAACAAGAGGTTAAAAGGTTACTTGAACGGCATAAGATGAAAAGTCAATGGTCAAGAATGCAAGCCCTAAGATCACCCTCCTAATTATAAGGAAACATATTATGCTTGATGGACTATAAATAAAGAAGAGTTACAATTCATTTTGTCATCATGAAGATCATCATCACTACTCCTATGAAATAATTCATCGATCAAGTTCTTTGCTGGTTTTTATTTCTTGAAGAAAAGCACAACTCTTGAAGGAAGATATATTCTCCCACAAGGTGGTGAAAATTGTTAGTGGTAAGCATGATAGGGATACCTACCATCATGGTGGAAGGATGAACAATCACAATGGAAGGAGGAGCAGTCACATTGTGGTGAGGAGCAGTCACGGTGTGGTGAGGAGCAGTCACAAGGGTAGCAATAGAGTTGCTACAACTCACGGTGAGGGTAGCATGTAGTAGCAACAATCCATGCGGTAGCAGAAGTAGTCCATTCCCAGTCCTTAGTGGAAGCAACAATAGGATTCAACAACAAAAATTATAGTCCACGTGGCAGCAACTATCATTGGTAGTAGCAGTAAATTGTGAGCCTTATAGGGCTTCCACATATCCATTTTGTATAGATTGGAAGAACACTCTATGTTGGGTAAAATTTATCTACATTCATCTGAGAGTTATGTGATCAAATTATCTCTGCTCAAGTACAAAATCATTCATCTCATTTATAGGATGAATTATTAAATCTTTGGGGTTTTTTCCATTAAAAGGTTTCCCCATGAAAAATCTTGTGTTCAATTGTGTGGATGTTTGTTTTACTGCTGCATATGTTCTACTGCTGTTAAGATCTTAAGTATTATATCAATTATAGTATGCAAATTTTAAAATATCATACACATGTTTAATTTCAACATGGTATCAGAGATTTGCATGTGAATTTTACAGTGATTGATTAGACCACTATGGCCTCCATATATCTTGGGACAATTGAATACTGAGATAGCAAAGTTATCGATAAGAGATGGCCTCAAACACCTTCAGACCAAATGAAGAATTTGAAGGGCCAACCAACTACAACTCATGGAAGGAAAGGCTTATGGCCACCTTGGATGAAAACAATCTTGATGATTTGGTCATCAATTCTATGGAAGAACCTACATCTAATGTAGAAAGGATATCCTTTAAGAAGAAGTAAGTCAATACAAGAAGAATTATCTATGAATTAGTTAAGGAGATCTTGTTGCCTACCATAACACCACTAAATACTACCAAAGATTGCTTTGATACATTGACAAATCTATATGAGAAGAAATCACACAGTAAGAAGAGAGTACTAAAGAAGAGTCTTCGTACATTAAAGATGGGAAAAGATGAAGGTGTATCCCCCTTCTTCACAAAATATGCTCAGGTAAGAGATCAACTTTCTACAATTGGTGTCCCTGTAGATGATGATGATCTTGTAGAAACTGTATTCGATGGTCTTCCCAGTTCTTGGGAAACCTTTCTGGATGTTGTAAGTGGATGTGAAACTCAACCAAACTTTGATAGACTTTGGAATGACTGTTTGGAAGAAGAGGGTAGAATTCAAAGCAGAGAAAATGGAACCAAGGAAGGGAACCTTTCCCTTAGAACCAAGACAAGGAAGTTTAAGAAGTCCTTCCCTCCGAAGAAGAAAGAAAAGAAGACACAAGGTAAGAAATTAGATGCATAAAAGATATAATGCTTTAATTGTCATAAGATGGGGCATTATGCCAGGGACTGTAGGAAGCCAAAGAGAAGGTTCAAAAGAAGATTCCATGCATCTATAATAGAGGAATAACAACAACCAAAGAAGAAGTAGAGTGCCAAGTCTTCCAAATAAGAAGCTTCTTGAAGAGAATACTACTTGATCTCTGCTCTCTTAGGATCCATCACCAATAGTGATAAATCTTGGTTAGTGGATAGTAGAGATTCAATACATATGACAGGATTTCGTGAAGCTCTTACAAGCTACAGGAAGAAGAAGTTCGTTAATAAAGTAGAAATTGGGGTTTCCACCACCTACAAAATCGAAGGAGTTGGCTTAGATTCACTTCAAATTGACTTAGGGTATGTTTTGCATATCTAAAACATACTATATGTCCCTATATTAAAGAAGAATCTCCTCTCAGTTGTTGGTTTAGAAGATAAAGGCTACAAAGTTATCTTCATGGACATAAAGGTTCTACTATGGGCAAACATTGAAAAGTTAAGTTCAGCTGAATTGATGGGAGTTCGAGAGGGATGTATTTACAAAGAATCCAGACACTCCACTCAATAATTGGTTAACAAAACAATTAACCAATGTGAATTGTAGCATTGAAGGTTTGGACACCTTCATTATACAACTCTCCTCGGTCTTCAAAAGATGGTTACAGGTATGCCTGAGTTTTATCATGAACATAGTGGTGTTTGCATAGGTTGTGCTCTAGGAAAGAATACTAAGAAATCCTTGTCATGTACCAAATTTTGCATTGGTCACAATGTTATAATTACATTTTCCATATTCATGAGATTTTGTCAAATTGATGCTATGGGTCAAATAGTTGCCAAGGAGGAAAATTACTAGTTTCCTAGGTTGGGGGTAGAAGCTTTGGGATTTGGAATAAGGGGGACAATAAATGATGTTTGAACAATAGAATTACATAAATATTTAATAAAGGAGACAAATAAATAAATACAAGTGAAAATCAAAGTGGCAATTGATCATGAAGACACATGGAGGATGTGGGACCCACACAAGCTAGATTTTCTATGCCACATGGAATCCTTCTCTTGCAATTTCAAATCCATGGGAAGCCTAAATGTTATTGGATGAGTTATAAGGATAAAAAAATTGTCCATATGCATCATAGGTTGACTTTTGAAGGAAATGTAACCTACATGGGAGAGGAAGAGTCATTTTGGAGTTAATGAGACACTTGGACTAGATTCCATAGCTCTATGACAATAATGATGAATATGCTATGAAACCTATGACAAAAATCAGATCTGATGGATGAAATATGACATATCTAACATGTCAGGTCAAAATAGAGCATCCAAGAGGGTTCTCATGTGATTTGGGGAAGCTCAATGGGTTCCTACTCAAATTGGGGGAAGATGGAAGGCTAGGAAAGGGAGGACACATGGAAAATATTGAGCACACACACAAATTCGAATTTCCTTGAGTTTGTGGATGGATTGGTAACCTTAGAAGGTTAAGTATGTTTATAAAATACAGGGATCAACCAAGGGAGGATCTTTTGTTCATTTGAGAAATTGTCATTTGTGAATTATGAGAGCTAGTGGATGACTAGTTTTCTTGCCGTAGACAATTTCGAGGGTGAAAAATTCCCATCCAAGTTGGTTTTTGGAGAGGAAACTCAGGTATTTCATGTATATTTAATGGATTTGTATTTGCATGTGTAAGCTACAGGGAAACTCGTGGTTCCTTCTATTGCAACACTTTCTCTCAACCATTTCCAGTTTTTATGGCATATTCTTGCTCATGGAGGGATTGAGCTTTGGGTGAGCTATTGACCTATTTGGGGAAGCTTATAATTCCCCATTATTTTATGTTCTGATGTAAATTATCTGTATTTCAAGTTGAGAAGACCATCAGGTCGAAATACTGAAATATTTCATGTAAAAATGTTAATCAATGAAGAAATAGTGCCATTTCCCCACTATCTTGTTGTGAACCAATGTAATGTTGATGGATTCGAATGTATTAAATTGAGCATGTATATCTATGGAACAACACACAACTCATAAGATATATCATACAATTTTAATCAGAAATTGAAGAATGAAAAAGTGCAAAAATGGCTTGCAACTGTGAATGCTTTCATTAATCAAAAGTAATTGGATAATTGTTACAATGTAGTACAATGGCTAAATAACCTCATGCAATTCGAATCCATGTGAGGAAATTCGAATTGGTTTGACTCTACTTGACTGCATGGCTGACTGAACTTGTCTAAATCACTATCAAAGTTCAACAACCCAACTCAAGTGTCTAATTCAATCTTAATTATCAGTTAACTAGTCTAACTGACTGTGGTAGGTGAGTAAATGCGCCTCACCCACATACAACCATGCATAGCTAGTGTTAACTAAATAGAAATAAATGTAAAAGACTAGAAATGAATGCAATTGACTCCTAACTGATCTTGACTAGTCACCAACTGAACTCAACTGAAGGAGGTTGGTGTCAGCACTCCCAGTGGCTCCTAAATTGTAGGGATTGATCTAAGAGGCTCCTAAACTGATGCATGCAAGTGTAGTCAGTGTAAGTTAGCCTAAATTAGTGTTCCCCACACTCTAGTAACTGGTACATGTGTCCCAATTATTCCAAGTGGACCCAATGGTGCTATTGACTAAATATAGACTGAAAGAACTCCTCATTTAGACATAATTGACCGAATTGGACAAGGGAGGATTATAATCCTAACATAATGGATAAGTGAAATACAGATGTTTTATGGATGAATGGACTATTATTTATGTATTTAAAATTTCAGAATACTTTTAGTTCAAAATACCCAAAATATTTCATGTATAAATGTTAAACAATGAAGAAACAATGCCATTTCTCCACTACCTTATTGTGAACCAATATAATGTTAATAGATTCGAATGGATAAGTAAACTAATATGGTTAATGGATGAATGGAATGTTAGTGATGGATTATATGAGTTTAATGTTAAATACATAATCATTTTGAGTTATTTTGTTGAGTTTCATAGCATTTCGAGAAGTTTGCCTATCATTCCCCCCAAGGTTGAAACTAGTCTTTTTGCATTTGATTTAAGGGAGTTATAGCACAAATTAAAAGTTTAAAGGTGATTCATATGAGTTGATATTGATTTCATTTACATGTCCCATTATTCAATTCATAAATTCGAGTTGGATTGAGTGCATTTGGGAAGCCATTTTCAGTATTCATTGTCGGAGAATTAGAACCCCAAATTACTAGTCAAAACTCCTACCTCGACTAGAATATTAAACAAGTTTGTTGAAGAATTTAGAGGGTCACAAAGCTTCCTTGAAAATAATATTCAAACCTTAATATCATTCATATACCTTCTGTGAATATTTGGGAGCATTTGGACCAATTTGGCGACCTAGACATCAAAACTAGTCAAAGGTCGAAATTGGGAAAAAAGTGAAAAATTGGTCATTGAATAAATTTTCTTAAAAAGGGACATTACAGTGGTACTAGAGCATGATATTGGCACCTGATGTGGTATGATATTTATGAGGACAATAATTCAGGGACAACATTATATATTGAAACCCAAAAGTGCTTTTGTTGAAGCGGAAACTATGACTATGGATAAAAAGGGAACCTCATATGATCGTGAGGAGCATCTAAAAATCATGGAACCTGTATTTGAAGAAATGACCAAGAATATTATGAAAGGATTCTAATTGTTGGCTATCCAAGTTTGGAGAAAATATATTGTTGTTAATAAAACCAAGGGGAAAAATGCATCAGCTTGCTTGAAGGAGCAAAAGGATTAGACCCATGAACCACCTAGTTCTGAAATAGGTGAAGTAGAAGAAGAAGTACACGAAGAGGATCGAAATTCAATCCCAAGTGACTCTAAAAAATATGAATATACATCACATGTGTATGAAGAATTTTCTTTTGAAAATACTGAATATCATTTCGAGACACATTCTACCTTGGAAATGAAACAAAGAGCATCTATTGATGGATGCTTAAACTATGAAGGAGTACATACTGATGGGTGCTCACATATCTTTGTTGGTGACATAGAGATCACTTTTTAAAGTGTTTCTGAAATCCAAAATTCCATTAAACATGAAAATTAATACCTTGTAGCAGTTGAAGAAGAAACAAGATCAACTTCCCTATCACTGCTTGAGCTTCATGAAGTTGGTCCAAGCAAGAAGGAAGAATATGAGGAGGTTCATTTGCAAGAGCCTCATTTTCTTGAAGGGTACTTAAATATGAATGAAAATAAGATCCAAGAGTCCCTTATAATACTACATGACACTAAAGCATTGGTTTCAAATTCTTGTTGGAAAATTTATTCATTGAAGGATCCATCCTTCCTTGAAGGCATGGAGAATATTCAAAGAGAAATGCGCAACATTGAAGGAAATTTCATGCATTTTATTTTTGATAGAAACAATTTGGTTGATATTAATGAATGTTTACATGAATCATACTTGGATAATAATTAGTATATTCATAATCCCAAATTCAAAATGAGCAACTTCTAGAGAGGCCGAAAGATACTTGTTCTTACTCCCATGTTTCAAATTGTCATATGGTAGATTGCTTGGAGGATTATCATGACATGGTGGATCATGTGAAATGTGGAAATTTGAATGTTCTTGATGTGCTTGAATATTAAATTGAATAGATACAAGCACTTGATGTGGTGGAAGAGGAACTTGAATTGTCTCTTGATGAAGGTTATGCAATTTTTAAAGAAGAGCATGATTCCTCTACATTGGAACCAATCTATGACAAAGGTTTCACACTTTTGAAGGAGCTGCATGATACTACCCATATGTATCCTTCAAATAATGAAAACTCTTCACTTTTGGATCACTTGGGTGAGTTAGTTCATTCTCCTACATCCTACAATTCCATGTTTCGCATCATTAGTCTCAATGAAGTATGGGTGAAAGGGTTCTTTTTGATGGCGCCACATGAGGAGTATGGAACTCCTAGAATTATTTTTTATGATGACATGGTTGGAGAAAATTATTATTCACAATTTAAGAAACATCCTTTGTTAGTTTATGATGATGCACATCTACATGGATGCACCTATGATATGCATTTGAGTTAGTTGAAGACTCATGGTTTGGGCCTACTCAACACTTGGTTCATTTGATGTTGGAGGAACTTCATCCAACACTGGGGTTAATAGATTTATGATTGGAGAACATTTTTGTTTCAAGACAGATACTTTTTTATATATTTATGATTCTCTAATTCATGGATGTATGGGTGAGACTTCTTTGAGTCATTTGAAGTCTCGTTTTTTTTGCTCATTATTTGGTTCATATTTTAGTAAAGATTCTTCATTCACTTATTGGATGAAAGAATACATGGCTAAATATTTTGATGCATATCACATCCTTTTGTAGTAGAATTATAGGGCATGGGATCCTTTCCTATGTCATTGGAGTAGATTTTATTGGTCACTTGAAGCTTGTATGCACTTGGAAAATGGTGGTCTACTTGGAGGTATACACACTTTCATGATTTTTTGATGAGGCATCTCCTTGATGTGCATTTTTATTATGTTTTTATGTACTTTGATGATATATATTATGCACTCATGATGTTTGGAATAATGCATACAAGAAAATGGGATCCTGTAATTCTCTTTTCTAATAGTATGGGTTGGAGAGCACTCTTAATTGTTGGAGTACAATACAAGCAATGGGACCCTTGGATAGTTTTTAGTTCCATTGATTTAAATTTTTTTGGGAAACAAGCAGTATGGGAGATGGATTCCCCACTTAATAAACTGATTTTAGTCAGAGTAGTGCAACAAAAATAATGGTGGTTCCTCTCTAAAATCTTCATGGAGTCTCAAAGACTCAAAATTGGGAAACTTAGTGGAAACTTCAAAGAATCATACAGAAAGAAGGTTCTTCAACACCCATGCTTGAAATTGCTTGAGGAAAAGAAATACTGGGAAGGGATGATTTTTCATGTCCCAAATTTGTATTGGGTCACAATATCCTAATAAAATTTTCCATATTCATGAGAGTTTGTCAAATTGATGCTAAGGGTCAAATAATTGCCAAGGAGGAAAATTACTAGTTTCCTAGGTTGGGGGTGGAAGCTTTGGGATTTGGAATAAAGGGGACAATAAATGATGTTTTAAAATTAGAATGGAATAAATATTTAATAAAGGATATAAATAAATAAATAAAATGGAAAATAAAAGTGGCAATTGATTAAGAAGACACATGGAGGATGTGGGACCAACACAAGCTATATTTTCTATTCCACATGGCATCTTCCTCTTGCAATTTCGCATCCATGGGAAGCCTAACTGTTCTTGGATGAGTTATAAGGATAATAAAATTGTCCATATTTATCATAGGTCGAATTTGGAAGGAAATGTAGCTTACATGGGAGAGGAAGAGTCATTTTGGAGCTAGTGAGACACTTGGACTAGATTCCCTAGCTCTATGACAACAATGATGAAGATGCTATGACATATATGACACAAATAAGATATGAAGGATGAAATATGAAATATATGACATGTTAGGTTGAAATATAGCATCCAATATGGTGCTCATGTGAGTTGGGGAATCTCAATGGATTCCTACTCAAATTGCGGGAAGATGGAAGGCTAGGAAAGGGAGGACACATGGAAAATCCTGAGCACACACCCAAATTTGAATTGTCTTGAGTTTGTGGATGGATTGGAAACCTTATAAGGCTAAGTATGTTTATAAAATACAAGAGAGGAGATTTTTTTCATTTGATAAATTTTCACTTGTGAATTTTGAGAGCTAGTGGATGACTAGTTTTCTTGCCTTCGTCGATTTCGAGGGTGAAATATTACCATACAAGTTGGTGTTTGGAGAGGCCACTTAGGTATTTCATGGAGATTTAATGGAGTTGTATTTGTAGGTGTGAGATAAAAGGAATCTTGTGGTTCCTTCTATTGCAGCACTTTCTCTCAACCATTTCCAGTTTTTATGGCATATTCTTGCTCATAGAGGGATTGTGCTTTCGATGAGCTATTGATCTCTTTGCGGAAGATTATAATGGCCCATTATTTTATGTTATGATGTAAATTATCTGTATTTAAATTTTAGAAGACTCTCAGGTTGAAATACTGAAAAATTTCAAGTAAAAATGTTAATCAATGAAGAAATAATGCCATTTCCCCACTATCTTGTTGTGAACCAATGTAATGTTGATGGATTCGAATGGATAAGTAAAATAATTATGGTTTATGGATGAATGGGAAGATATTTATGTATTTAAAATTTTAGAAGAATCTCAGGATGAAATACCCAAAATATTTCATGTATAAATGTTAAAGAATGAAGAAACAATGTCATTTCCCCACTACCTTGTTGTGAACCAATATAATGTTAATAGATTCGAATGGATAAGTAAAATAATGATGGTTTATGTATGAATGGAATGATATTGATGGATTATATGAGTTTAATGTTTAGTACATAAGCATTTAGAGTTATTTTGTTGAGTTTCATAGCATTTGGAGAAGTTTTCCTATCATTCCCCCCAAGGTTGAAACTAGTCTTTTTGCATTTGATTTAAAGGAGTTATAGCAGACATTAAAAGTTGAATGGTGATACATATGAGTTCATTGTTGGAAAATTTGAGTATATAGCTGTCATTGATGTCAAAGGTGTTCACGAATGACAAAGGAATAACCAGCAGATATGATGGCAGGACAAACTCAGTGAAAGACTAAGGTAGTGATGACATGGCATGGCATAGTTGAGGATGTGGCATGACACATATGATGACATGGAATATGATGGTGTCCTAATGATGATGAAAGAATAAGGTAGTGATGGATTATGAAGTACAAAGGATAAGCAAAAAGATACCTTGGTAGAGTTAATGCAACACAAGTAAAGACAAAATGGGATGATGATGAGGTGGAATAGATGAAGGTAGTGATAACATGACACAATGATGAGGTGCAATAGTTATCTCCATGAGATCCAATGAATGAGGATCAATTTTTGTATAATCCGCAAACACAAAATGTAGATCCGCATTAGTTCTAGAATGGACGGTAAGGAAGCATCCTACAAAAGATCCAACAGTTAGGAAACATCTCACAAAAGATAGGTGGAAAAGCCAAAGTTACACAAACATCAAGATCGGATAGTCAGGGGTAAATCCGCAAGGAAATCAATGGTACAGGAAAACAAAAAAACAAAGTTGTAGAATAAAAATGTGGAAGTCCAAAATAGGAAAGTGTGATTTCACATTCCACATCCTGCAATCTGCAATGTGGAAACAAAGTTACGGAAGTCCAAAATAGGAAAGTGTGATTCTGCATCTCGCATCCCACAATCCACAAGATCAATGGTAAGGAAAGACTTTGCTAAAGATCAACGATGCAGAAGAAAAATTGTGGAAAGGAGCTTGTGGAAAGTCGAAATATTACATTTCCTCATCACGCATCCCACATCCTGCAATCTAGAGAGATCAGACGACTCAAGTTAGTTCCACTAAAATAGATCGACGGTGCAAAAGGAAAATTACAGAAAGAAGCTTGCGGAAAGGAGCTTGTGGAAAGGAGCATGCAGAAAAGAATCTTACGGAAAGGATTTTGCGGAAAGGAAAAAGCAGACAATTGACATCCCATATCCGGTATCCCGTAATCTGGAGATCGATGGTCAGGAAAATTCTCGACGAAGATCAATGGTGGAGAATCGTTGATGAGGAAATATTTGTGTAGAAAGGCGATTTTGAGGCCAAAATTGATGGTTAGATCAATGGTCCAGATGGAATTAGAGATAGGATCAATGACTTTGATTGGATCAGGAAGTTGATCCTACGGTAAGAAGTTTGGTAGTGCAGAAGCACCTGCAAACATTGGACAAAGGTACATAAATGGTTTCCAAGCTACGGAAACGGTCTTTGAGGTGTAGGATCAATGGAAGAACATGAAAGGACATTCTGGAAGGTGTGATATTCAGATCTAAAAGGGCGCAATAGTGAAAGGTGTGTTTGTTCAGTTTGAAGAGATGCATTTGTTGAAATAAGCTTAAACATGAAGAATTATTTAAGCAGTGACCTAAGTAAGAATGAAGATGTCTATGCAGTTCGAATTGCATGATCAGAATTGAATACCAGTGGGTGTGATAGACTTCAGTGTGAGAGAAATCATGAGAAACATATCAGGGTGGCAGGGTGGTGCTAGTGCAGGAAACATGCCTGCAGAGGGTTGTTTCCTCCTTTCAGTTGTAGCTGATAAACCAGGGGATCATATCCTCCTTCCAATTGGCATTGGTAAATAGGGTGGTTAGCATCCTTTTAGTTGTAGTTGATAAAACAAGGGGTTGTAGCCTCCTTCCAATTGGCATTCGTAAATAGGGTTGTAGCATCCTTTCATTCATAGCTGATAAACCAGGGGGTCGTAGCCTCCTTCCAATTGGTATTGGTAAAAGAGGGTGTAACACCATCCTTGTCTATAGCAGCAGGAAAAACAATTTGTAAATAACAATTTTGCAGTCATAAGACATATTGGTGGTTTACCTTATTGGGCTTCCACGTTAAAATTGTGTGATGTGTATTCTTGTTGTTATGTGTTTCTAATGATAGATTTAAAAGTGGTTAAAATAATAAAAAGATAACAATACTGATTCATACCCCCCTCTTAGTATTGACCAATAAACCAACAAATAGTATCAGAGTGGGTTCCTTAGGCACAATTTAACCATTGGAAGGTAGATCCTTTATGATAACCACTATGGATTAGCAAGAAGGCATGGCCACTAATAGACCTTCACTATTTACAGGAGAAGACTATGCATATTGGAGTGTCAGAATGAGATGCCATCTAATGTCCCTTGGATGGAAGGTTTGGGATGCAACTGAAAATGAGCTTCCTGTGGGAATCCAGTACCCTACAGACACAATAGAACTAGGCCAATATGAAGGAAATGCTAAAGCTCTTAATGAAATCTTGAGTACAAACATTGTGTTCACCAAGGTTATGCAATGTACATCTTCCAAACAAGCCTGAGATATATTGAAGATTATCTATGAAGGAGCATATAATATCAAAGAGGCCAAATTGTAGACACATAAAATTCAATTTAAAAGCATCAAAATGAGAGAAGAAGAGAACATTGGGGAATACCTTCTTCATGTAGATGAGGTGGTTAATGCTATTAGAGGTCTTGGTGGAAAATTGAAAGAAAAATAAGTGGTAAGAAAGGTACTAAGAACTTTACCAATGAGACATGAATCAAAGGTTTCCATGCTAGAGGAACGAGATGACCTTAAAAAGGTGACAGTAGATGAGCTACATGGAATTATCACTACGTATGAGATGAGAACTGGACTAGATGAAACCTCAAAGAAAGAGGTAGTGTTTAAAGTCTCTTCCAAAAATCAATCAGAGAATCTAGATGATGAGGAATTCCTCTTTGTAGGTAAACTTAAGAAAGGCACTAGGAAATACAAAGATAAGCTACCTTTGAAATGTTTTAATTGTGGAAGAATTAGACATTTTTTCCAGAAGTGTTCCTACCCAAAACAAGAGGAGAGTGAGCATGGAGAATCATGTTGTCAGAAGGGTAGAAAGAAGTATAAAGAGAAAAAGAAGAAATTATATTCCAAGGAAGAAAGTGAAGATAAGGAAATGAGTGAAGATAATGAAATCCAGTTTTTAGGAACAACAAACTCAGATGAGAAATCAGAAGTGGACATAAAAGATGAATACATGGCTGTTGTAGATGAAATTGAAAGATGTAGGAAAAGAAACAAAGTTTTGAAAGAGAAACTGTCTAAATACCAAGAAGAGACAAAACAAATTATTACTGATTTGAGAAAACAACTTCAAGAGGCCAAGAAGAGTGAGGAAGATCTAGTAGTTCTTCTCAGGAAAAGAATTCAAGATTCTGAAAAACTTGAGAAAAAATCACTCAACTTAGAGAGGGAGTTGATGAAAAATCCATTAAATCAAAGTTTGAGAACAACTCAAGGATTCTAGATGACATTCTAAGTAGCCAAAGACCATCGAGTGATAGGTCTGGTTTGGGGTTTGTTAAAGAGAAGAAGCCAAAGAGTTTTTCACTCACTAATAAGAGAGGAAGTACAAAGAGCTATGCTGAAGTACTGAAGAGTTCTGTTAAAAAGGACAAGTGAAAAGAACATGCTTTATCCTTTTGTGACAAAGACAGAACTCATGAGGAGACCAAGAGACAAGTAATAAATAGAAATCATAAAATATTTCTAGGTCATTGTTATTCCTGTAATAACTTTGTCCATAAAGCCCTGAAATGCAAGGCTTATGAAAAAGTTCATGAGTACAAGAAGGATGCAATTAAAAAGCTGAAGGTAAGGAATCATAACCAGTTTGGACTTCTCCAAAGGTTTGATATAGAGTGTTACAAATGTGATAACTTTGGACACTTGGATAGAAATTGTAAAATAAAATGTGTCGCTCCAATAGAAGTTCAGAGACAATGGAATAAAATGGAAGTTAGGAAATAGAGAGACCAAAGAATTCCTATGGATAAAGAAAAATTTCATGGTTATTTTCATTACTGTCATAATTTTGGTCACAAGGTGGTTGACTGTAGAGTCAGGGGAGAAAATCAAAGTATGAAAAGTGAACATGACACCAACGCAGGCCATGGTGAAGGACAAGTAAATAGTACAATTCCCAGAAAGGTGTGGATGAAAGAATTAGAAGCTTAAGAAGAAACACAACTTTCAGTAATTAATGAAGTCTCTATAGTTGATGTTGAGAATAATGAGGTCATAGATAAAAATGACACTCATCATGAGGGAAAGCTACTTAGTTATGTAGAAGAATACACTGATAAAGATGAATGTGATGAAGAAGGATGTAGTGATGATTGTGGGATCCTTTTCTAAAAAGGTCTCTCATGATTTAAAAAGCCCCCTAAAAATAACATTAGAAGGGATCTTATACTTAAGGGGAGTTAAAGTTAGAAAATTCCAATTGGTATCTAAAAATTCAATTAGTATCTAATGTTGAAACTATATTGAAAGCTATCTTCTTCAAAGATGATGGGTGATCAAGGATGGTGTATGGATGACATAAGAGAAAGTATGAAGTAACGTGAGAACAAAAAAATGTGAGAGTCATGAAGACCATGATGTCTACAATCAAATAGAAGATACAGATGATTATGTTCACTTAGTATTTGAAGTCATGACACATAAAAATTGTTGACAGTAGAAGAAAACTCAAAAAAGAATAAAAAATTCAGTCTATTGATAAGGTAGCAGGATGAGTTCAACATTGACAAAGGAGAAGAAGTACAATGACAAGGGGAGTACATGGATCTATTAGTTAAGATATCATTCAAGAACATGAAATGTTAAGATAAATGATAATAAATTGGTTAAATAGCCAAGTTCATTTAAAGGGGAGATATGATGATAGGAGGAGTTGTCAAAAAGAAGAGAGATAGGAAATCCTATATCAAAATAGGTGCAACATTGGCATAACAGGTTATCCTTTGTCATTGTTGTCAAAGGGGGATAATGTTTATAGGTTTCCATTAATGCCAAAGGGGGAGATTGTTAGAAAATTTGAGTATATAGTTGTCATTGATGTCAAATGTATTCATGAATGACAAAGGAATAACCAGTGGATATGATGGCGGGACAAACTCAGTGAAAGACTAAGGTAGTGATGACATGGCATGGCATAGTTGAGGATGTGGCATGACACATATGATGACATGGAATATGATGGTGTCCTAATGATGATGAAAGACTAAGGTAGTGATGGGTTATGAAGTACAAAGGATAAGCAAAAATATATTATGGTAGAGTTAACGTAACATAAGTAAAGAAAAAATGGCACAATGATGAGGTGGCATAGACAAAGGTGGCGATGACATGACACAATGGTGAGGTGGCATAGTTATCTGCATGAGATCTGATGAATGAGGATCATTTTTTGTATAATTTGCAAAGACAAAGTGCAGATCCACATTAGTTCTAGAATAGACAGTTAGGAATCATCCCACATAAGATCCGACGGTTAGGAAGCATCTCGCAAAAGATAGGAAGAAACGCCAAAGTTCCATAAAATATGAAGATCAGATGGTCAAAGGTAGATCCACAAGGAAGTCATTGGTCCAATAAAATGCGGAAACAAAGTTGCCAAAGAAAATTGCGGAAGTAAAAAATAGGAAAGTGTGATTCCACATCCTGCATCCCGCAATCCGCAATGCAAAAACAAAGTTGCGAAATAAAATTGCGGAAGTCCAAAATAGGAAAGTGTGATTCTACATCCTGCGTCCCACAATCCGGAAGATCAACGGTCAAAAACGAATCTGCAAAAGATCGATGGTGAAAAACAAAAATTGTGGAAAGGAGCTTGCAGAAATTTGAAATATTACGTTTTTGCATCCCGCATCCCGCATCTCGCAATCTGGAGAGATCAGATGGCTGAAGTTAGTTCCACTAAAACATATTGACTGTGCAGAAGGAAAATCATGGAAAGAAGCTTGCGGAAAGGAGCTTGCAGAAAGGAGCTTGCAGAAAAGAAGCTTGCGGAAAGGAGTTTGTAGAAAGGAAGAAGCAGACAGTCGACATCCCGCACCCCGCATCTCGAAATATGGAGATTGACAGTCAGGAAAATGGCCGACGAAGATCAATGGTGGGGAATCATTGATGAGGAAATATTGGTGCAGAAAGGCGATTTTTGTTAGGGTACACAGGGTACTCCCAAAGGACCGAACACCAAGAACAACTGATTCACACAAACAGATCATAGATCAATACACCAATGTTTGTCACATGGTTAAAACCCTCGAGAGGGAAACAGTCCACGGCCCCGGCCAAATAGCTACTCGGAGCAATTTATTATGCAAAAGAAAGAAAGTTACATGAGCTTCTCATAATCAATCAACTAGCCAAGGACCCTCTATGCTCTTTAAATAGAGATCATAGACCAATCGGGTGTTAAGCCACGGATCAATGGTAGGTATGATCTAAGAGAAGTTGAACCGTCGGATCACTCTATGTCTAGAACATATCGTGATCGTCGGATTAGAATATTTACAAATGCATATTAATGCATACTAAGAAAACACACTTTTACCTAACGGATATATTACACAAGTTGATCTTAACTAACTCCTAAGTGTCTAAATATCCTAACATCCCCACTTAAGAACAACTTGGTATAGGATTGAAGGATTTACAAAAGTGACACTATTAGGAGAAGGAAGGAGGCATTAGAGCCTATCCCACCTTAAGGACACATTCCTGAGCTCCTAACATAGACCGAAGTTTAGAAAACTTCGCTTCTGTAAGAGACTTGGTGAAGATGTCTGCAACTTGATCATCTATAGGGAAATAGAGCACTTCAATAACACGATCATGAACAAGATTTCTGATGAAGTGCATGTGTAGCTCAATGTGTTTGCTACACTGATGTAGAACTGGATCTTTGGCAAGCTTGATTGCACTTTGATTGTCGTACCAAAGTGGAGTAGGCTGCTGCTGCTCGAATCCAAACTCTGAAAGGATCTGTCAAAGCCATAAAGCTTCCTGACTGGCATTAACTGTGGCTCGATATTTAGCTTCTGCTGAAGAAAGAGCAAGAGCTTGTTGTTTCTTGCAAGCCCAAGTGATAGGTCTAGATCCCAGACTGAAAACATAACCTGCAGTAGACTTTCGATCATTAGGATCACCGGCCCAATCTGAATCAGTGAAACCAACCAACAAAGGTTCCCCCCCTATACTGTAATGAATCCCAAACTAAATTGTAGCTCGAATATATCAAAGTATTCTTTTTGTTGCTTTCCAGTGACTTTCATGAGGAGTTTGCATGTAGCGGGCAACACGACCAACGGCAAAGGAAAGGTCAGGACGGGAATGAGTCAAGTATAAAAGACTACCAACAAGCTGACAATACAAGGTGGCATCTACTTCAGGGGAAGTACAAGTAGTAGAAAGTTTGACTCCAGATTGGAAGGGAGAAGGGGTTGGTTTAAAATCTTCCATGTGAAAGCGACGAAGAAGGTCACAAGCATACTTAGACTGGGAAAGAAAGATTCCTTCTTTGGTTTGCAAGACTTGGAGACCAA
>LPNX010066099.1:6928-42981 GCA_001517045.1 Pseudotsuga menziesii | reverse complement strand
ATAAAACACGCTCCCGTTTTGTTTAAATTCAAAAATGTGTTCCCTCCAAATGATAAGGCCGAGCCTCAACCCATGCTTGCATGGAATTCTTATGCCTATGTGTCTGCTTCGTACTTTCCTTTGGATTCAACATGCCTATGCTTGAAGTATGATAAACCATGGCTAATTCAACATTATATCCAAATTTTCAATATGCTCGTGTTTAGCCGTTTTTCTGATTATGCTGCACACCTCCATTTTTAATGATATTTTAGAAACAGATATGGTTTTTTTGCAAATTCCAAATATGTAAATTTTAACAAGAATACATTATTTTTTCTATTTTTTTCTTATTTATCTTCTATCATCACTCCTCAACTCAAAAAACACACTGTTAGTGTTTTTTCCATATCTCTTTCGTTTCTCAACCATTTAAAAAAAATTGTATGGTGCACTAAAGAACATCGAGCTCTACATGCTATAAAAAACCCATTTCCAACTAATTGCATTAAGACATTCAAATAATGCACCCACAATTGCTGTACCATTTTCGAGGTTTGATCTCTTAGATAATAAATAAAAAAGTTAAAAATATTATTTTTATTATTGGAAAAATAGTCATGCACTACTAATATATGTTCTCTATATGTATACCAATTTTCGTAGGTTTATTCCATCATTTATTCACTTAGATGTTGCACCCAAAAAAACATATACCTTATAATTTGTCCAAAAAATAAAAAGTTCCTGTTAAAAAATATCTAACTTCAGATATTTAACAACATTTTCAATTGAAAAAAATTATATATTTGGAAAGGCCATTCAATTTCCTACATTTCTTGTTTTTTACTCATCACAAGATTCATCATGTAAGTGTCTCAAAATATCCATTCATGTTGATGGATGTTTGTTTTTTCAGTTTTCTATTGCATCTAACGCGCCAATAGAGGCCCTCATCTTTGTGCACTCACCCTGTACCCAAGTATATCTTCCACTCAGCCAACATATGCATCAATGAGCATGTGGGCCTGCTGGAAAGTACATCAACCACAACATTCATATTCCCCTTTTTATATTCAATATCAAAGTCATATGACTGGACTTTTCTCACCCATTTCTTTTGTGTTTCATTCATATCCTTTTGGGTTAGGAAGTTTCTAAGGCTGTTGTGATCAATCTTGAACATGGATTTACCTCCCACCAAATACTATCGGAACTTGGCTAATGCATGCATAATGGACAACATATCCTTGTCATAGATCGAATATATCATTTCATGAGGCTACACTTTTCTTCTCTCTAATGCAATAGGGTGCCTCTGTTGCATCAGAACAACTCCAATTCCTTCTCTCGAGGCATCACATTCCAACAAAAAAGGTTTGTAGAAATCAGGTAAAGCAAGTACTAGATAGCTGCTCATGATCTCCTTCATCTTTTCAAAAGCTTGTTCATCCTCCCCATTCAAAATAAATGCACTTTTTTTAGTCATATCTATCAATGGTGCACTGAATTGGGAGTATCCTTTGACAAATTTATAGTATTAATTACAAAGGAAAATGAATCCTCTCAGTTTGGTGATGTTCCTTGGTATTTTCTAGCTAAATATGGCCTCTATTTTTCCTTGTTTCACATTTACCCCTTCTCGGAAGATCACATGGCTGAGATAGAGCAATTCGGTCATGCCAAAATCACACTTGGAAAACTTGGCATAGAAATAATGATCTGTAAGTATAGTGAGCACCACATCTAAGTGGAGCAGGTGCTCTTCCCATGTCCTACTATAAATCAAAATGTCATCAAAGAATACAAGGACATACTTACAGATATTCTCACTGAACACCTTGTTCATGCATCATTGGAAGGTTTCTGGAGCATTAGTCAAACCAAATGGCATGACCAAAAACTCAAAACGACCAAAATGGAACAGAAGGTTGTCTTTTGTATGTCTTCTTCCCTCATTCTAATTTGGTGGTATCCTGACTGAAGGTATATTTTAGAAAAGAAATTTTTTCCATGCAGTTCATCTATCAGTCCATCAATCTAGGAGATTAGGTACCAATTTTTAATGGTTTTGAGGTTCAAGGCCCGATAGTCTATGCTCATTCTGAGTGCCCCATCCTTCTTCTTCACCATAACCAATGAAGAAGCAAAAGGACTGGAGCTTGGTCTAATGAGGCCCAACTCAAGGCAATCCTTGATGTCCTTCTCAATCTCATTCTTGAATTTATTCATATGCTTATAGGGTTTATTTATTTATTTGAAGTGTGCCGAATTCCAACTCAATTTTGTGTTCAATGCCACAGTCAGGTGGCCTTCCATGTGGAAGTTTTTCAAAACCCCCCTTTTTCTTGTGCAACATATTTTATTTATTTATTTGCGATTGTAGGAAAATTTGATTGTATTACCCTCATTCGTGATCTAACACTCAGTAGGAAATTCAATGTCTCCATGCCTCAGAATGGATGTCATATTGTTGGCATAAATTAATTGGATTGGTTAAGTATTCATACCCTTCAGAACTATTGGATTTCCTTTAGAATCCTTGAAACTGAATGTTCTCCAATGGAATAAAATCATTGAACTCCCAACACCATGTTTGTGTCTTCCACATTGACAACATAAAAGTTGTCCTTCATTGTGAAGTCTCCAATATTTACTTTCAGGTTTTGGAATCCACCGATTGCATTCCATGGTATGGTTCCCTAGGATGACTAGAGTGAATCCTTCAAAGGACTCTATTGGAATATTTATTTTCTCCACCAAAGCTGCATCAAAAAAATTATGGGTGGCACCTCCATCAACAAGGACTTTGATTCTTTGGCCTTGCAATGTTCCTTTCAGCCTCAATGTATGGAACTCAGGTACTCCATTGACTACTACAATTTTGCTATTTGTTTGAGAAAGTTGTTCCTCTTCCTTAGATATTTCATGTTCTCCATCAGCCATATCAGCTTCTTCCACCATATCCTCATCACTTTCGAAGAACAATTCAATGTAGCGTTCCTTCCCCTTCACACACTTGTTTCCTGGAACCCATGGTTCTTGGTAGGAAAAAAAGAGTTGTTTCCTCCTCAACTCATCCCGATCCTTGTAGGAGTAATATCTCTTGCTAGGGGCAAGAAATTTTCTCACTAGAGGTATTTGATTTTGTAATTTGAGATGCATAAAGGGCCTTGGAGGATACTTGGTCCTCAGAATGGTATCTTGCATGTATCTAGTTCTGCTTACCGCTTCTTGTAGAGTTGTGGGTCAGTAAGCTCTCACAAGCCCTCTCAAAGTTTCAGCTAGTATTTTTGTAAAAAAAAGGATAAGAGTTGCTTCTGATACATTAGTGATAATTATAGCCACCTTTCAAAATTCTGATATGTAAGCTTCAGGAGTTTCCACTTTTCTGATGTGTGAAAATCACGGAAAGAGATGTCGGGATCTCTCCAGTCAAACCTTTTTGTTAATATTCGAGTGAATTCCTCATAGGTAACCAGTTGATCATGTCCCAAAGTATTCATTCCATGAAAACACCTATCAATGGCCTCCCCATAAATATCTAAGGATTCAAACTTGATGGAATCCCTCTCTTCCATAGGATTTAGTTGGAAATAGGTGTCCAATTTCTGGATCCAAGAGCTCATTGTGCCCTTGGAAGTACCATCAAATTATGGTAAGATGAGTCTGCTAATGGAATTATTAAACTAAAAATTATGATATGGAATCCTTTGTACTCGTCTTGGCTTCCCCCTATACCAAGTTTCACAAAAATATATGAATGGAAGAACACTTGTGCACTCTTCACTCATGGTTTGATAAGCAACAAATTTCTCCTCCCATTGAACAATTTTTTCAATATACACTTCAAGGTCTTCCTTTGGGTATTCCATGAACTTAGGAATGGTGGGTCAAGGCTACAAATGATGTTCATTTTTATATTCTATAGGAATATTCTGAGGCACAATATTAGATAATATGGATCCACCCAAGATCCTTCTCTCTTCAATCTGGGAGCCAATGCTTCTCCCTTCTCCATCTTTAGCACCCAGCTGCTTAGCTAGGAACTCTCTGGTCTCTTGTGTAGACCGAATGATATTGGATGAGATGTGACTCATCCCTTTGAACTTGTTTCTCACAAATTTTCTGAACTCATCCTTCTCATCCATGTCTTTGTGGAATATCCCATCCATAGAGTCAATTTCCTCTTCTTAAGCGGCCTTCCTTTTTTAATGGGAATTAAATTGAGGACCCATAAACGAATATCAAGAGAAGGTATGGAGTACCATGCTATGATACCACTATAATATCCATTATATTGTGTACTTATCAAAATATTTTATTGCCTCAAATTTAATTAAAATTCTGAATTTAAACTTGCACTCAATGAGTCAATTTTTGGACTAGGCAGATAAGGGTATTTTGCTGGGAAATTTATAAACAGGGAAGTGGGAAGAAGGAATAAACCAAGGAAAAATTATGAAATATAAATAATCATCCCTAACACATTTATATCAGGAACCATTTATGTTTCATAATCATCGATGTTGAGACCTACTCCCACGCTTCTTGGTCACTGAACCATGAAACTAGAAATATTCTTTCACATCCAACAAATAATGGATTGGAGAAAATTATTGGGATTGGTAATAAGGTTATAATAAATGTATATAAATTTTTATTTATGTTTTAAACAATTATGTACATTCACAAGGAATATTAAGGGTTGGAATATGAAAACTAGTTACCAGGATTGTGCAACTAGTCCAGATTCAGTGTTTTCCAAATGCAATAAGAGGGTCACTAAAATTTGATTTTAAACATGTAATGTCATAATTATGGTGTTAAATAATGTTCACAACATAAATTAAAACTAATTCACTTGTTTATATACATAAAATACTTTGAATTTGAAAACTAGTCATTTTAGCAATGAAATCTAGTTAGGGTGTAAAACATTGATACTAAACTCAGTCAAAACAGATCAGAATGTTATGAAACTTGAGTATATTTTAAATAATAACATATCAGGAAAATTAGAGTCGAAATAATTCTAAAATATTTTACATAGGTAACCTATCATAGCACAATTCCAAAATTATGACTCTCGAGCTAGGAAACCCAAGAAAATCGATCCATGAACCTCACAAACTTTGGGATTGACTGAAAGATAGTATGAACTTGATATTTAATAGTAACTTATACATAATTATTTATATAATATCATATTTATATCTAAATATCCACTACATAGCTCTAAAATTGCTAGAAGATCACATAACAGAGAGAAGAAGAGAAGTAGAAGGGATGTCACTGATAGGAGGCCTCAAACGATCTCCAAGATTATCTGATAATGTAATAAAAGAGACACAAAAACCTGAAAAAAAATTATTTCAATGGATTCTTTAACTTGAGATGCCAAAAAAATAGAATAATTGGCTAAGGGGCACACCACCCAAAGCTCCAATTGAGGCACAACACTCAACTCTTGAGATAAACTCTCGAACTTTAAACACAAAATCATTAATGATCTAAACTGAGTAAAGGATATTGAATTATAATTTCTTGGTGACTTGTTGGTAAAGTAAATCACCTACTGAGAAATATCCCCTTTCTAAAACCCTTACCCTAACCAAGTGGTGTGCCCTCCTTGAGTAATTGGAAAGTAGGGACCTTGTGAGTTGTTTCCCTATCCATTCCATTCATCTAACTTGGAAACTGTGCCCTCCTTAGGCCCACAGTTGTTTCTTTTTCCTATGACAACTTTTTTTCCTTTCCTACTTTTGTTTCGAGCCTCCAAAAGGAAAATTCACCCTCCTTTGGCCAATTGTTTCCTTCTTTTTTGTATGACAACTTTTATATCTTTCCTTATTTTGAGACCAAGACTCCAAAAATAAATTGCACCCTCCTTTAGTCAATTTTTGCATGTTTTTTTATGACAAATTTTCTTTTTATTTTGGAACTTTCCTTCTACCTATGACTGGTTTCTTTTCTCATCTCCTTGTAAGTTTCTAAATCTCCTCTTTGGCAAGTTGGATTTCACAAGTGCGCCCTCCTAACATAACACTTATTTCCAAATAATTAAATTGAATATTATTTAATAAGGGTAATAAATCAAACTAAGTATAAGCCTCAACAATAATTACTTAGAAAAATTCCCTACGCTAATTAATTAATGTCTCTTAGTCCCCTTAGGTGTTTGACATGGTCCACACTTTTGGTCATCAATCAGGTGGGGATATGACAGTAGAGGTTGTGGTATCTCTTCAAAGTTTGATAATATTTTCAAATTTTGTTGTTGAAATTGTACCTTTAAAAACAATTCAATTTGAATCAAATTATACCAAACACTTTCCACTTTGATATGCACACTTTCTTTGGGTGCTTCACACCTAAATATACTTATCTGGATAGAATCCAAAGGGAACAAAGCAATAATTCTAGGATTTATGTGGAACCCATTGGATTCCAGTGCATCAATGGAAGCTTATGAGGTTTGTTGTTGGCCTTGATACCAACTTTGATACCATGTAAAATTCAATGAAGCATAGGATCATCAATCCTATAGAATTGAAATGGATATTGTAGAAGAGAGAGAGAAGCAGTTTTAGTAACTCAAATCAATAATTCAAGAAGAATAAAACACTCATGAGACCAATAATTGGAATAATAATCATAATACATAAATTAATATTAATCCACACATATACAATAAATAATATGGAATACAATGGTAGTACATATAGAATAATTTGAATTCCTAAAGAGGTATTTGAATCTACCAACTGAGACTATCTCAGGAGCTAACTTAGTGTGGGAAAATCACCACTAGAGCTCACAAATGCAAATATGGATCACTAAAGGAGATCAAAACCAATTAGTTGAAGAGGGTAGGTGTACAAAGGTTCCATACTTTCCTTGAATCATGGAAACTAGTGCTAGAGACACTAGGAGTGATCTAATTGATGGAGATCATAGCACAACCAGACATAACTGAATACCTATTGCAGTCAACTGTTGGACACTTCTGGTGGCACTCTGTGTGGGTTAATAATTTATAGGGATTGATACCTATAACACCAAAATTCATGCAGATGGGTGAAACATGTGGTAGATGTCTACTATATGTGTCCCCCATGCACTAGTGAAGTGATGAAGACCTCCTAAGCTAGGGAATTAAAAAGATATACTTATGTGGTCAAAGGGAGGATTAATAATCCTAACATTTTAAACAAGATGCATTAGTATTTGGCCCCCCTAAAAAGGGTTTAATGAGGAAACTTAAGATTATGCTACAAAAAAATATTATAAGCATTTAGGTTGAAGAATGACATGTTGATTCACCACACATTACCTCTTAATAATATCCTTTCCACCTTAAGTTTGGATATTGATTATATTAATAATTTTTTATCACTAGGTGTTATATATCAAATTGGTACTTCTCCATCTGTGATGAAGATTCAAAAGATAACACTCATAAGTGTTGATATTCACTCACAAAAAAAACATGTATGGATTCAAGAGTCTATGATTTGACCCTTGTGGATGACCCTTATCATTGAAAATGAAATCCTCACACCATCTGAGTAATTTTTTTAGAGTTGTTAACCAAAGAGAAGGAAAATTAAAACCCTTCCACTATTAAGGTGTTCATCACCACACATTTCTCTTGAATAGGGATGAATGAATAAAAAATTAACTATTTTCACCCTACAGACTCACAAGGAGAAAATCATTCACATATTTCTTATGATTTGGGTGCAAATTCCCCTTAATTTCATGAAAAATTAAAAAAATTCAAAATATGGGAGTTAAGGAATTTGTACAAACCATTTTTTCCATTTTTAACTCACCAAACCAACTGGTAAGCATTTAGAACTATTTTCTCCAAACTTAGAAGGGAAATGAAATGGACCAGGGAGGGAACACCTAGACATCCAAATTTATGTTGGAGTAATCACTCACACACCCTTCATCCCTATCCATTAACAATCCCTATTGCCACCCCTTCTATTCATAAATCTCGAAGTTGTCTCCCTCAGGTAACTTCACACCTCATATACATCTAGTGGACTAGAGTGGAATTTTGAAAGTGCATTAGTAGAGAGATCATAATCTTAAGGTTTGACGAGTTGCCTAGAATTAAGAAGGTAAAACTTGTGCGTATTTCATTTCTATAATCAGTATTTGACATTTTCCCCTCCCTTAATCAAATGTTCTTGTGATTGTGGTTTCAATTTAAGAATGTGGTATTTTATATATTGAAAAGGATTTAATCATTAATGTACTATTCGTTTTCAATTCATTTACAATCTTTGTTTAGTTTCAAAGTGAATTGAAAAAGGTTGGATTTTGGTTTTGTAGGTCAACAATGGGCATTAAGGAGTGGATCAAGAGAAAGACAAAGGAGCAACTAAGGCAACCTTTGAAAAACGTACAAACCTCTCTTCTCCCTAATTTATCTTGTAGTCATATTTTCTTATTTAAGTTTATATATGGTCATATTCATGTGCAAGATTCTAAATTTTCTTGTCAGAATAGTCAATCAATTTGATCTCAATTGTTTCAATATGTTATCTAACTTTCCCTAATCATGGGATTTATTTCTAGACAGTTGAACTGGTGACTCTACTAGGGAAAAAAAATCTCTATAGGGCCATGAGGAATTATATTTCCAGTTTGTTCAGGTACTTTAGTCTCTCTATAGATTAAACATATTCTAGATACCTCGATATTTTAAGTAAACTTTAAAGTTTTGGATTTTTTTAGTGCACTCTAGGAGTTATTCCCACCTTGTACTAATTACAGGAAAAAATAATAGGGGCTATTTGCACCCTATAGTGGTGATAGGCATGAGTGTTTAACACCTAAAATTATAGACATGTGTGAATTAGTTAAACTTGGAAGGAAACATCAAATCTATCTTCTCTAATTTCCAAGGTCAAGGAACTAATAATAAAGTAGAGATTTAATGTATACAAGCTAGAGTTAGTTATTTTAAAATTTAGATTATCACTGAGTTATTTATAAGGGAAACGCTTATGATATGTGGGTTGTGACCATTTAAAATATGAGTTAGATGAGGGTTGGAGAAAGGTATTCTAGAAATATCCTTCATTGATCTTCCATAAATTGAAAATTTCCAATATCAAATCTGTAAATTTTCCACATATTTACTCTACTTCTTCTGGTTCATAAAGTTGATATGAGTCACTTAGTTTTCTTGGTTGAGAAGAAAGAAGAGAGATGAAAATATTGAATTATTATTTTTCTAGTGGTTTCCTAGTTTTTTCAATGATGCATAAAATATTGGACGATGGAAGTAGAAGGAGCAACTAATTTTCCTTATCTTAAAAGAATTACGAAAGAAGGATGTCATAGGGAAAATTACAAGCCGAATGGAAAAGGAAGTATTTTATGAAGGAATTTGGGAAGAAGAGAAATCTATAGTAGATGAAGAAGGGAAGTTTCCTCTTAAAGACCCAAAATAGATGCATCTAAGGAGAGGTATTTATACATTGAAAAAATAATGACACACAATACACAACAATTTCTTGTCGGTGAAGGATTCAAGATTGAAGAGAGAAACCCATATTTAATACAACCCAGAAGACTTAGTAGATGAAATATAAACTATGGACATGTAATGGAAGGACATTAACTTGGTATTGGAAGAATGCAATAAGATTATCCAAGATAATTAATCTATGTTACTAGATATATTTATGGAGGATCCGGGGCCTACATTTTCATAGATATGGATCTGGTAGGATTTGTGTTGAATCCATTCAGAGCCTTTAAAACCTAAGTTTCCTATATAATATCCTCTTACTCCATTTTAAAACACACAAGTATAAGTATATCATAGAATTATGCAAGAATGGGAGTCTATGAGAGTAATTTTGAGCAAATATATTTGGAGATACAAAAATTTTGTGTTTGATACCATGTGAGAATTTCGATCTACAAAAATATCTAGGAGCCTTAGTGAAACTCACAAATCAAATTACTTGCAAACGCAACTAAAAAACATGAAAGAAGAACAATTTTACACATGATATGTGAACTGAAATCAGTTATTATCAGACTGTATAATATGTGAATATGTTAGTAATAGTTTTATATTACATTTGAAGTGTTTCATGAGGCTTAGGAAGCCTAAAATGAATGTACATGTGAAATTGGACAAATTCGCCTCAATCCCCCCTAGTTGGGACAAACTCGCTCCAACTCAGCCCAAATGGTCACAAAAGGAGGTTTGGACATGGCTGAAGTGACTTGGAGAAATTATGACTTCTTGGAATGTGTGGGTATGCAAAAATAAGGTGAGTGAGTGGCTCTATCTATGCATTAAATGTTCAAAATAGTCCAAAGTTGGGTTATACTCACCCCTAGCGCTCCTAGTCAGCCACAATGACCACACTCAATGAATGGGAGAGAAAAAACAATGAATGATGGCACACATGTGGATTTTTACTGAGATGGAGTGCTCATGTATGTGTGAAATATCCAATTTAACTGGTTATTTTTCCCATTTAAGTTATCGAAGTCCAAACCATGGTGTATTAATGCACAAATGCAAATAAAATTGACTAGGGACTTGGAATAAGGTACTAAGTGTCGTATTACTATTCTAACACCCCCATTAACCAAAAAACTAGTACAACTTTTGAAATAAAGTGTGAGGCCTTAGCAACAAAGGCTCAAGTCACCTCAATACATAACATAAATTTTATTTGTCCATGTGAAGTGAGGAAAAGAAGGAGAACGTCAAGGAACAAAACTTTCCCTCAAGAATGGACATGGGGATGAATCCCACAAAAAATAGCATAAATCACCATCCATCACTCACTCCAAGAAAATATCTCTAGTGATTGAAGGTCTTCTCAGTGAAACTCTTGGTGAAGATGTCGACAGTTTGCTCGGTGAATGGGAAATACTGCAAGGAAATCACTCTGTCCTGCACTAAGCCCCGGATATAGTGCATGTGGATCTCAATATGATTTTTATTTGTATTTGAACTGTATCAGTAGATATATTGATGGCACTTTTATTTTCTACCCAAATGTTGGTAGGAGAATCAATAGCAACACCAAACTCCCAAAGAATTACTTGCAACGAAAATCACCGTGTGGCTGCATTCACTACTGCCCTATACTTGGAATCTGATGAAGAAAGAGAAATGATATGTTTTTTCTTAATAGACCAGAAAATACGACTTTCAAGAAACATGAAAACAAAACTTGAAGTTGATTTTCTGTTAGTGGGATCTTTGTCCCAATCGGAATCACAAAATCTAGCTAGTTGAAGTGAAGAACTAGCTGCATAGTGCACCCCAAAAACTCTTTGTTCCATGGACATACTCGAATATTTTTTTGGATTCACTCCAATGGATATCATGTGGCCGATTCATATACCTTTCTATATAACTTATAGCATAATATAAATCAGGTATTGTATGTGTAAGGTACAACAAACTACCAACTAGCTTTCTGTACAATGTACAATCTACCAGAGGAGAATTTTGAAATTAACCTAGCTTAATTCCAAAAAGGAAAGGAAAATTGTATTCCTTAAAATCAGCCATATTAAAATTATTTAGCAGGTATAAAACATACTTTTGTTGACTTAGCATGATGCCTCTTTCAGGTTGCTCAATTTCCAAACCCAAAAATTTCCTTAGCAATCCTATATCTGTCATTGCAAATTCACTATGTGGGGATGCCTTGATTGATCCAATTTGATTGTTGCAGCTCCCTGTAACTAAGAGGTAATATAAATACAGTACAAAAACCTGCAAAAAAATATCATTTTTCTGCAAATACACATTTGGATCAGATTTTCATTGAATGAAACCAATTGAGAGCAAGAAAGCATCCATTTTTTCACACCAAGCCCATGGGGATTTCTTTAGTTCATATAGCGATTTCTTCAACCTGAAAACAAGTGAAGGATCCTCTTGGAAACTTTCAAGATGATTCATATATATCTCCTCTTGCATTGAACAAGCTTCCTCTTGGGATGAAGGGGAACCAATTCCCATGTTTTATTCTCTTGGAGAGAATGGAATTATTGTTTCATTGCTAATTGCCACCTTGGATTGTGGAAATCTTGCTGATGTGAATGTGGATCAGATACAATAATCATGTAACAGTTCTCACCAAGATCACTTTCACTTTCATAGGAATCATTGTTTGATTGAAATATAGTCTTCCTAGGGTCTTGGGGATTGCCTACCAATTCCCCTGCAGCTTGTATTCCTTTTTAAGCCCAATTGGGCCTTGATGGTGATTCATATACAACAATTTCATCTACAAACATATAAATATCATAATTATGATAAAACACAGATCATGAATCATCACTTAATTGATCAAGGTGTTTAAGAGAAGAGCATTCCCCCGGTCCAAGCTCAAAATATGGTATTGAATCCTCTTTGAATTGCACACTCCTCTCAATTAAAGTATTGAGTGTGGATGTGTTAAAGAGTTCATAACCTTTTTTATCCTCACCATATAAAACCATTATGCATTCCTTTCTTTGTGGCGGAAAATACTTCTTATTTTCTGAAGGAATTCGAGCCCATGCTCTTTATCCAAAAATCCTTAAATTTGAGACATTTGGTTTATGGCCAAGCCATGCCTCGTAGGGAGTTTTTCCTTTGATGATTTTTGGAATTCCATTTTTAGTATATGTGCAGAACAATTAATAGCCTCATCCCATATATTGGGACTTATATCCCTTTCCTCAATCATGCATGTGGCGATCTCCTTGAGAGATCTATTTTTCCTCTCTGCCACACCATTTTTCCATGGTGTGTAGGGAGTTGAATGATGCATTTGAATGCCACATTCCTCACAAAGTTGCTAAATATTTTTGTTTACATACTCCTTCCCATTGTTAGTCCTAATTATATTTATCCTATTCCAACTTTTTTTCTCTACTAAGGCCTTCAAAATCTTCAATTGCTCAAAAACTTTAGATTTCAATTTTAGAAAGTATACCTAGTAGAATCTCGAGTAGTCATCAATCAATGTGAGTACATACCTTCATCCACCACAGGATGGAGTGGGTAGAAGACCAATCATGTATAAATGTACCAATATAAGAGGTTTTTAGGCTCTCATTTCCTTTCCTTCTCATAGTTGCGCTCTAGATGCTTCCCAACCACACACCCAATGCAAGCTTGATTTGATGATTTGATTCGAGGAAGTCCTTCCACCATCTCATCTTTATGTAGTTCTTGGCGATACTTGTAGTTCATTTGTCGAAATATTTCATGCCATATCTTATATATCTCATTCGAATGAGAGAGGGGCACTTGACCACTGGTACTGGGGAGAAATTTCGAGAACTTGTACATCCTCTCTTGGTGGTCTGCATACCCAGTTGCCACAACTTGGTTGGATGATATTTTTGAAATCTCTACCAAGTGATGAGTGAATGCCACTCTCTTGGATTCTCCTTTATGAATAATTTGATATAATGACAAAACATTTTCTACCAAATATGGTACATAGAGCACATCACTGAAATAACCATGCTCCAAATAAATCCTACCAATTCCCTTAGTTTGGATTTCAGAGTGATATCCCATTCAAACTATTAGGCCAGCATTCAAATGCGTCGAAGAGAAGAGCTCTCTGGTTGAAAAAATGTGTCTAGATGACCCTGAATTAATGATTAAGGTTGAGGATGTAGAATTACCTGTTACCAAGTCATGATGTTTGTCCTTTTGTCTGAACTAGAGGTTCCATCTTTCTTCCTTGTGCCATCAGAGACAAGGATGTTGTTTTTCTCTAGCAGCTGCACCATCCGGTCAATTGTTTTTTCATGCATCATATATATTGATGCCAAAACTTGTGGAAATATGTGCATTTTATTTTCTCTTTCCCTTTCTTGTCCTTCTCCTTGGGAGGATTTGAATCCCCATCATTGGATTTGGGATTTTCATACTTCCTCTTCTCTGGCCGCTTCCAATTCTTTTCCTTCTGCTTTCACTTGGAGGCATTCAAAACACCCATGGTCAAATATTTATCCTTATCTTTGATGGTGCCCATTTGGACTAGTCTGTCTTGATCCTCGGTGAGGGATTCCATGAGGTTGGCTAGTATTGGCATATGCCAGTTTCCAAGTGTCAGTTTGCGAGAATGGGAGGTTCTTACAAACACTGAAAATTTTGGTCCTAACTTCGAAAGGATGGACAATATCAACTGATCCTATTTATTCTCAATACCACATTTCTTTATCTGAAGTGCTAGAGACTTGAAATCCATGAGGAACTCTTGGATAGTTTCAAAATGCACTGGGCTCAGCATTATGAGATTGTTTTCAAGCTAATGTCCTCTCAATTCATCAGTTTCCCAAAGAGTGATTCTAGTTTAACACATATTTCATTTGGGGTTGTCAAATTGTCTATAAGAAATAAGATCTCTCTTGAAATACTCATACATAGCGATCCATAGGATTCATCAAGTCTATTGAAGTACTTGGCTTTCTCTACAACAAAGTTTGGATCCACTTCTATGCCCATGGTAATTCTATAGAGACCCTTGGATCTCAATTGAATAACCATTTATGAATTCCAATCAAATAAATTGAATGGGGTAAGAAATATATGGGTTTCTTCCATTTCTGTCTGCGCTAATGGTAAGAAAATTGCTAAAAGTCCTGCAAACAACACTCAATTTTATCTCAAATTTCTCTAAACAAATCCATGTCAAACGCTCAATATTTACCTAAAACTCACTAAAATCCAACCATCTCTGATATCATATGATAATTTTGATCTACATCAATATTGAGGATCCTTAAAGAAACTCACAAATCGAATTACTTGGAAACATAGCAAAAAAACATGAAAGAAGAACAATTTTAAACATCCAATGTGAAACGAAACCTGTTATTATTGGAATGTATAACATGTGAATATGTTATTAACAGGTATATATTACATATTAATTGGTTCGTGAGGCTTAGGAATCCCAAAATGACTGTACAAGTGAAATTGGCCAAATTGGCCTCAATCCCCCCTAGGTGGGAAAACTCACTCCAAATCAGCCCAAATGATCATGAATGGAGGTGTGGAGATGGATGAAGTGAATTTAAGCAATTTTTAATCCTTGGCATGCATGGGCATGCAAAATAAGGTGTGTGAGAATCTCTAGGTGGGCATTAAATGCTCAAAATAGTCCAAAATTGGGATAAAATCACCCCTGGCGCTCCTAGTCAACCAAAATGAATGGGGATGCACCATAAATGAATTAGGGCATACATTTGGAGTTTTATTGAGATGTATTTCTCATTTAGGTGTGAAATATCCAATTTAACTGGTTATTTTTCCCAATTAAGCTACCTAATTCCAAACCATAGTGTATTAATGCAAATAAAATTGACTAAGGAATTATAATAAGGTACTAAGTGTTGGATTACTATTCTAACAGTTTCATGTTAACTTGTATGAAATATTACACATGTGCACACACATAGATTCACAATATTGACATACTTTTTGATGATATTCTGTACAAAGCAATCTATAGCGAATAATAGAAGAATGGGAGACCTCATGAAACTGATCTAATCTCTTGAATAATCCTCCATAGTTATAAATTATTTCTTATTTCTATAATAATTATCATGAGACTAAAATTATTGTCACAAAATTAAGTAACAAAAATAGGACATAGTAAGAAATCTGTGGTGTACTCATATTCATATCAATCATTTATGAGAATTCTTCAGAACCTGGAAAATGGGTAGAAGAGAGGAAAATGGATCCATGGTTTAAATATTCAAAATATTATAAGTTTTCATCGCACTCTCAACTATAAAATTTAAATACATGGTATCCACCCAAGATTAATACTAATACTACGGCCCTGAATTTTAAATCCATATAAGACATTATGCTTAGTGACGACATCAAAGTTCTTCATCTTTATGCAATTTTCTATAATTTAATTTGAAAGCATTGTCTCTCTTATATAGATATATATGAACACCCTTTAAAAACTCATGGTTGGGATTCATTTTCAATGCTAATGTTGGGACTTGTGAAGAAAACCCTTGAATATAACAGGTGTTGATCTCCACAAGATCCCTTAAAGAAAAGGTGATGTCTAGAATGGGGCTCATTGGTTGTTTTGAAAACCATGACATTGGTTTTCCCAAAATTTATCATCAACTACCACATATATTAAAACTAATTCATTGCATCCAACTTCCCTTTTAATCCCTTGTAAGTGTAGGCTAATAAAAGTACATCATCTACAACTAGGAGTCACATAAGGCTCCAATGAAGCAAAAGTCTTCATGGCATGAATTGAGTCCATTATAAACTTTTGGATTTCATGAATGTAAGAAACAAATAGTGAGGGATGATATTATACATTCTTGAATTTATTGGTACTCTCAATATGCTTAAATATGCCCGAGGGTGTGCAAAATTTTCCTATAGTAATATTGTAAAGCCTCATTATTGTAGAAACTAGGAGATGTTCATACTCATTATTGTAGTAACGTTATATCTTCATTCTCATTATTGTAGAAATTTTATATGTTCATTCTCAAAATTAATATGTGGATTGATTATAATACTAGTTTGATATAAAAATAAAGTGGCAAAACGCGAACATTGTAAAAACCAAAGATTTAGGGTTCCATGTAGATGCTTACTATTGATTTTAGTGTTTGTGAAGTTCTTGAGATACTATCATTTGAAAGAGCCTAAGATCCATTTGTTATAGTGTGATAAATAAAACCAAATCTTTATCTTTTCAATGTCTCAAACAACCATTTTTTAAATTAGGGAGGTTCCTAGTTACTAGTTATGGCATGGTAGGGAGTTATATTCAAGTGTTAAAGTGCCCAACTCATATTTTTTTTGAAATGTTGTTACATATCCTAAATGGAATGTAGTTTTTATTCTTCTCTGAGGGACTCCAGAGCATCCAATATATATCCTCACCCAACTATGATAAAATTGATATGAAAGGTAGATTTGCAAGCATCGCCACAATTTCCCTCAGCTTTCTTAACTCTAGCACAAATACTCTAGAGACGATTGGTAATACTTCATAGAAAACATTGGTATGACAATCCATAGCGAAATTCACATATGGGGAACCTTTGGGAGAAGGTATAAATAGTTACACCGGAGGTGTCACCACTTTAGAATGAGGGAGGAGTGTTATCAACCTTCTTTTTATCCCAATGCATGCACAATGATTAGGGGATCATCGAATAAATTGAGGATTAAATTCTCCTTTTCTCCTCATTAAATTGAGATGAATTTCAATGAGCATCAATGAACAAGGAGGAGTGCCCTGCACCAAAATAAACATTTTCTATTACAACAACTCAATGGGTAGAAGTGTGAAGGGATAGAAAGAATGATGTGGTTCTACTTAGAGTTGTTGGGTAGAACTATGTATGGAAGACAAAGCCTAGGAATTAGAGGAATAAAAAGGATGGAATCCTTAGAATAAAAAGGGAAAATGATTCCAACAAATGAGTGTGAGGTAGAATTGTCAAAGAAATGCCTACTAGAAAGGAGAGGAAGAATAAAATGATCATGTAACTCATAGGAGGAATACAATAATCAAGTATATTGTGGAGTGTATAGGAGAACACATAGAGACATAGAAGAACTCATAAGTTCGACATACTTTTAAGGCCTCAAGCAATACATAATCCATTCTAGATCAAATCCAAGACATATATATGTGCATTATTTGTTATTTGAGAAAGGGTTCGACCCTTGTAATATGAGATGACAACATCAGAGATCCCATCAAGGCCTATTATATTTAAAGTTAATTTATAGTATTTAATTTAATATATAGTCATTGTTGTTTTCTTCCTCTTTTGTGCATGCATGCATTTCCTTTTCTTCTATGAGTGTTTTACTCTAAATGTTTATCAAGAGAGCCAAATACGAGGGTAATTTTCTCCTCTACCAATTTGGACCATGGTGAGTTGCAACCTAAAAAATAAGATGAAACTTCCATCCATGCAGATTGAATTTGTGGGGAAGAAAATGCAATAGAATAGGTGATGTGTAGAAGGATTAAAATAGGTGGACATGCAAAGATATTTTAGTGAGAATACTTTGCTAGTAGTGATGACAATGGAGAGATATTATCTAAAAAGAGTGGTGCATTATTGATGCATCGGGACTTAAGGATAGAACATGTAAAAGTAATAACTAGAAAGTACGAATTGTAGTGGGTGGGAAGAGACGTCAAATAAATATAGGAAGCTGAGATGAAGTTGGAGGTTACATCCTTGATAATGGAATAAAAAAAAGATAATAGGAAATGTTGTGGAGAAGTGTTGAGGGTGAATAGTCTACAAAATGAAAAAGTTGGCATCTCACGTGCTCAAAATATCTTTGATCTAGAGAAGAACATTCTAATGAAGGACTACATTGGAGAAGTTCCCATGCAAACGATATTTAAGATAAAATAAGACCATTAGTAGATGGATATGCATAAGAAGTCCAATGAGGATATTTTCTCAATAGAAGAGACCATGAAGATAACGGAGAGAAAAAAGTATTGTCCTTGTAGTATCCTAGTTTGATAATTATTCTCAAAGAATTATAAGTAGGTGAAGAGGATGTGATGTTTCTTAGTGCAAGGATGAGGATGATGAGAAATACAAAGGAGTTCATGAGTTGGATAAGGACTTGTGTCACTCCTTGAGATCAACTATTACAATAGTACATGGATTGTTGATACTAGATAATACTTCCCACATATCAATTGTATACCTAGAAATGGTTGAAGGTTTCAAAAATGGAAAATAAGTAAAAGAGGAAAACATTGATGGTGTGTACATGTTCCAATGGATGCATCCTTACCACGAGGTCATGCTTTTCAAAATGTTAGTGTTTTTTTATTTAGGAGCATCCTTGCAAACCACATTGAGAGTGAGAGGTCTACAAATAGTGTGAAACATGAAGGAGGAGTTGGAGAGTCTCACCAACCATCAAATATTGTTTCATATCAATGGCCATTGCTATTTGGAGGACCTGATGAAAGGGATATCAAGTCATATTGAGCATGGAATTGATACCCTCTTAAAATCAATAGTATTTTAATATCCCGCTTTCCTCCAATATGGTTTTATGCATGAACTACTGTTGTATTTTGGTTTATGACTTTTGTAATTAGTTTTATGCCAACTACCATTTTACGATTGTAGGATCCTCTAGTATAGTATAAATTTTACATTTGGTTTACATGAAATTTTGAAAGTGGTATTTCATATCCGATACATGGTGACTATATACATTTATAAATGCACCCAAGCTCTAATGTATATTACATTTGATACCACAACATATCATAATAAATGAAAGGATAACTAAGTTTTTTCAAGACAAATGTTACAACCTTCTCAATAACCAAACAATTCAGGTTTACAATAATATTTCAAACTTGTTGGTAACCACTGAAGAGTTCCATATTTAGTTTCTCACTGATGTAGATGAAAATTTTATTTGAAGCCCTTATTTGACTGAGGTGACCCCCTCCATGTGACTACAAACTGCTAAAGTCACATCTTATTGGAGTTTATGCTACTACTATGATCTTTTTTTTGTGATTCTTTGACTCATACTTTTATCGACATTTCACAATAACATACCATGTTTATTAATTCACAGTGAGTTTTTTAATAGAATATATATATATATATATATATATATATATATATATATATATAGATAGATAGATAGATATATAGATATATATATAAACAAAGATTATAGTGATGGAACAAATACCATTTCATTCAATTATTAAGACAATCATATATTAATTTTTAGATCTATTCATGAACTATTTCTAACATGTATATTACAAACGATGGATATATATATGAAAAAAATTAAACATTATTATTTTATTTATAGAAACAAAGGTAATGAACCACTACACTTAGAAATAGAGAGGTTCTCAAGTATATAATGTATAATGAGATGCAAGTTTTTAAAATTTACACCAACAATTATGGTTATTATGCCAATTTTTTCCAATCAAGAAAAATACGTACAAACCTCCTTAGTTCTTAAAATAACCTTCACTTAATTAACTTAAGAGGATATCTCCCTATACAAGAAATATAAATAGGATTCGATATGTAGTTCTGAATTTTTGACAAGAAATTATGGGATTCCATTCATTGGTACATGATCCATCAACAACACTCTTATTTTACCATGGTTGAGCTATGTGGAAATTGTTTTCTTTTTAGTGATAAAAATATCCAAAATCGTAGTTACCTACCTATGGGATTTCCTTCCAGAAAGAACTAGATATAGAGTTAAATGGAAAGAACTCAAAGTTATATGAAATTAGGGTTATGTTTTTTATGGTGAACATAAAACAACTAATAAAGGGGTGACTACGAACACATTTTCTTTAAAAATTACTAGCATTGATCCACCTTAACTTTGGATATATCATGCATGGAGAGGGATAAAATCCCTTAAGGGGAAAACCCTTTTTAGAGTGCAAATATTTGAGGAAAAGTTTGCACCTTAAAGTATTTGATCCCTTTCCATGCATGATAAATCCATTTACACCTTCATGGATTTGAACCCTCTTGCTTCATTGTATATCTAAATTCAAGATAGATCTACACTAGTAATCTACAAATAACAAATATTTATCATCAACATATATCTTATAACCTTTTATATATCTTTTACATATCTAACATAAAGACATTTGAATGAATTACACATCTTCCCTATATTCAACTATAAAACGCTATACACCAAGAAAAAATAGTGCATGATGTAGATAATTGAGAATCGATATGGTAATGAATCTCCCTAACGGAACTTTCGCTTGACTCCGAGTGTGTATCCCGTCAATCCATGAAAATAGGAATCTATTGATCCAATTCTGGAGCATGTAGACTTCTGTTTCTTTTGGTTGGGTGGAGTAGAAACACTCCCACCTACTTTTAGGAGGAATATTTAGCAGATATCCCATGTGAAAAATACCAACATGAGGGAATATCAAGTGTGTTTTTTGTATGGGTTTCATTGTATCACAGTGGCAGATCGGTGTGATGGAAGAATTCTGCCATTGGGAATGTATTTAAAGGGTACCTATGATTTTTCCTTGAACGTTATTATTAGTGGACTTTGATTGATCAAGGTTGTAGGTAAATAAGAGGCCTATGTGCCTCACTTGTCTATCTTTTCAGTTGAAGAATGTATTCTAGTTACATAATATTAATAATTTTTTAGTCTTCTTGTTTGTAGCCTCTCATTAAACATTATATTTTTTGCTACTAGACCTGTTACTTTGTTTTTCGGTGTTCTAAATATTTTCAAACCGAAGTGTCTACATTGGTGCATTGATTTGATTAACATGAACTTGAACAAAATGAAATAAACTAAAATAATTTCAAATAAGTATATTTGAAAAGCCTAATTTCAATGGTAATTTTTGTACTTTTGATTCTTAAACTGATATGAAATATGCTTACAAATCCTGGAAAAAATGTATCAATAAAGTGGAGTTATGTGGAAATTCATGTTTCCCTCATAGAGTTCGAATTTGGATCCATATATGGGATATCAGGGAGCACAAGAAGGATATTTCTTATTCAACAATGAATTCTAAGAATAAGTGAATTGCACATCGACAAAGCTCAAAAGTTAGTTTTTGTGAAGTTTTCTAATTTAGGAAAACATGTAATCCAACTTTGTTTGAACATTCTATGTTTTTTAGTTTTCTCGTAGATAATTTTTTTGGTCAAATTGTCATTTTACTTATTTCAATTTCATTTTTTATTGCAAAAATGGATTCAACTCCTTAAAATACCCTTGGGCACCCATATTATGCATTTTTTATTGCATAATTGGATTCGACTCCCTCGAATACTCTTGGGGAACACATATTATGCAATTCCAACCACATAAATAAGCAAATCCTACAAATATAATTGGATTTCCAACAAAAATAAAGAAATATTAAAAAAATTCAATTCCTACAACTCCAACTAAAATTTGAATAAAAATGAGGGATGACTGGAAAGATTATCAAAATCATAAAGTGTTTATACTACTCATTAATTTTTATATTTGGTTTGAAAAGGAATTGTTGCTTTCAATGGACTTTTATCATATTTCCACATGAAAAAGCTATAAATTAAAGTAAATAAGATTATTTTTAATGTTGATAGGAATTTTTATTTCGAAAATGCATGGGACATTCTTGATCAAATGGTGGAAATTTTCCAATAGTGGTGTCTAATTTTAATCTCCTCCCTAATCCTACCCCAAAGCTCACCATATATGAGTTAGAATCTGAGTGTCTAAGTTGATCATTTTCTCCTATTCACATCATTTATGCTTGTGAAAAACTACGAGCATTGATTTGGCCCCATTTAAGAAAAAATTAAGCAAAGAATGGATATGTGCCTCTACTGCAAGTAATTGGGCCCTAGTGGGACTTTTCCATGTGCTTCTCATTCCTCACCCAACATTTTTTTGAAAATAAAGTTAAATTTAGGGAATTTAAACCAAGTGGTTTTTTTATTTAGTTGATTTAACTATTGTTAGAGATATGGAAAAATGTATGGATTTGTGGAAGCTTTAAGGAAAAACAAAAACCATAAAACCTTGAACTGGGACCACAATAAAATAGAATAGCTAGACCAAAAGTTGAAGTACAATTTAGCATTAGTTAGACTATTATGTTAAGAAATTATATTATTTATAATTTTAAGCCTACTAATGTGTTGGCTTAATGACATTACACATTGGAATCTGCAGCTTTTTTTATAGCTTCTAGAAGGTTATATATAAACATTTCTTGGTGCTTCCAATGGAAGCATGGAATTATGTGGAGGTATAGAAGTTGGTTTATTTAGTGTGGATCCCTTCACACTCTCAACGTCATCCTCATGCCTCGTCACCCACAAACTTCACTTCGATCATCAATACTTCATGATTTTCTAAGCACCTTGTGTTAACCTCGGCCATTAACCATTCAATGATTTTATGTAGATCCATTTCGGATCACACCTCCCAATTGGGAGATTTTGGTCCCAAAAATATTGCAAGGATAAGTGAGGGAAGTTGATTTCCACTTGGTTTCTCTCATACCATTTTGATTTCCTTGATGTTTGTCCTTTGAGGCCAATCTTCCATATCTCTTGTTGTCCTATGCAAGCCACCCATTCTTTTTTTTGAAAAATTATCACTACAACAAAAAACTGTAATCAACGTCTCTTTTAGCTTCTTTTTTAGCGTCCACTATCACTTTTAGTGTATTTTTCAACATTTTTTGGAAAAAGTGGACACTTTTCCACAGGATGGTGCTTTTAATGGCATTATTTGCGTCCCTTTTTAAAATTTGGCACTATTTTGGACATTATCATCCTAATTAGCATCCCAATTAACGTCCCAATTAGCATCCCAATCAGCATCCCAATTAGCGTCCCAATTAGCATCCGAATTAGCATCCTTTTTAAAAAGTTGCCATTATTTTGGATGCTAATTAGCATCCCAATTAGCATCCCAATTATCATCCCAATCAACATCCTAATTAACATCCCAATTAGCATCCCAATTAGCATCCCAATTAACGTCTGAATTAGCATCCAAAAAAGCATCCCATATAATGCCCAGAATAGCCTAAAAAAACGTTATGAATAGCATAGCACCATATATTAATCCAGGGTTAGTGACATGAATTGCACCATGAATTTTGACAGGTTAAACATCCAACATAGTGCCAAGTATAGAGCCAGGAATTGCACATAGAAAACTTCCAACATAGTGTTAGGTATAGAGCTAGGTGTAACCCCTAGAATAATGCCATAAATTTTGAAAGGAACAGCGCTAGGAATTGCACTAGGTTTATAGCTAGGAACTGTGTTCGGAAAATGTCCAACATAACGTCAAATATACCAATGTTAATGTCAATGATCATGATTCATGTGATAGTACTTTTGGATCTTGATTTATCATAGTAGAACCTAAATGATCGTAATCTTGGCACTTTTGGATCTTGATTAATCCTAATGAGGGGTAAATTACCTTAATGTCACCTAAATTGCTCTATTTGCATTTGAGTGTCCCCAACAACATTTGATAGACCCTAATTGCATCTAATTGGCCCTAACAACATGATAATGATGCATTAGGACAATTATGATGGAGCATATGGATATGATTTGATAAGTATAATATTATATCATCCATTCTTGTGAGGTAGTAGGGCTCTTTCGCATTAAATCACAATTAAATTGATGATGACATTAATGATTACTACGATGAAGACAATGATGTTGATTTATTGTATGATGATTATGACAATGTGGATGCCAAGGATGATTATGCATGTGGTAGCAATTTTAGATCCTAATTGATTCTAATGGAACGTAAATTTCTGTAACAACATCTAAACAACCCTATTATCATCGAAATGACTGTAACGACATATAAATGACCTTAAAAATTACATGAAATGAATCCTAATGGTGATGAGTGATTAAGAACACTAATGGAATATGAGTGACCATAATGACAATGATGAAGATGATTTTGTTGATTGTGTACTTCATGTTGATGATCATGATGATAATGAGGATGATGATCGAGATGATGTTGACGTACCATATGGAATTGATGATGATGATGATGATGATGAAAACGTCGATGTCCATGATGACGATGCATGTCACAATACTTCTCGATACTCCAGGACTTGAGATATTGGAGTTAATAATAAGTAATGGAGGTTGTGAATTGTTGACCATACAAATATTGTTATCCATTTGGTTTTACATCGAATGATATGCCCATTGGGTTTAGTATTTCCCCCACCCCCACCCCCTACACCTCTCTTGCAGAAAGTTGGTAGTATTGCAATAGCACCTATCATGGTGCTACCAAAATGTCACCCTACAAGGTTGTTTTGGACAACCCCCCCATCCATGCCCTCATTTTTACCAAGAACATCCAAGGCACAAGAAGTGGATATCAATCTTGACAAAAAACCTAAATTTCTTTGTATCCGTAAGGACATTTTGGTCTTGGTTTAAAATGGAATGAAGCAACAAGCATTTCAATAGTGCAGATACTGTTACTTTGAAGAAGTCGATCAATTTTTTTTACATATTTGGCCTTATAAGAGGAAATGATACAGTTAAAGCTTCCCCTATTCAAACTCTATCCATTTCTAATTTTCCGAGCAAGCCATTGACCTATAGGGGGAAATGCTAGAGTTGAAGCTTCCCATTCTATACTAGTTTTATTCTATATTTGATCTAATAGCCCAATTAAAGGGGTGTATGTACTTTGATTTAATTACATATTCCTATAAACATAGGCAATGTATGACACTGTAAAGGCTTTTAAAATCTAGGTATTTCTAAAAATGATGGACATTATATAGTCCCCAAACCCCATAACGTTTGTCTTGGCAAGCCTTTGTCATTTTACCAAAGGGAGGCCACCTCTATCTCTTTTTCTCTTCCATATTTTTTTCCAAAAAATCAATATGGATGTAAGTTAAGGAGTGTCAATATACAAGTATAACCTCTAACACCGATGTTACCAAGGTAAATTTTCCACTTAATTAAGGAAACCACCTAATTCAAAAACTATAGGTATATTTAATAATTAACAATAACAAATTAATAGTTAATAAGTAATATTTATAAATAATTATTATGATTAATTAATCAATTATTAAATAATAATTGATGATTGGATACGCATCATGAATATATGATTATGACTTGATGCTAAAAACATCTTTAACCTGATGCAAAAATTTTACACATGATACCAATGCAAAACCAACATGACATGTTGTTTTCATTACATTGATAATAAAGTTGTAGAGTAATTCTAAATTAGCACAAATTAAGATGCCCCAATTTTGTCATGTTTTGCATCATGAGCATTTGAAAAAAAGACGGCATGAGACAATGATTTTGATGCAAGGACCATGTATTGAAGTAGTGCACCTGTTGGCACATGTTTTATGTATTTTGAAACGTTAGTGTGTTTTTTAACATCACTGTTATTGTTAATAATCCCATAAACATGAAAATGGTGAGATGGATATAGTTTATAGGGTGTCTTGCACTACAAAAGATTTGTCGATTTAGAGGTTGGATTTTGGTGCTAACATCATCCACGGTTTTGGTGTCATGCTTTGTGGGCCAATTTTCAGAAATGATGATGATGAGGATGATAATGAATATAGTAATAAACATGATCATGTTGGAAATGATGACATTAATGTAATAATCATCATGATAATGATGACGACTATAGTGATCATCATAATGATGATGAAAATGATGTCATTATGATGATGATAATCATCATCATTGACAACATTATTGTCGTTATTGTCATTTAGCTCATCATTGGCATCTAGGTCATCATCATTGTTATCATTTAAAGCATATATGGTTACCATTTAGGTGTCAAACTATGTGCACTTAGCACCTAGAGTAGCATCCCAAATCAATTACAATTAAATTATCCTTATGCTATGTTGTCTCAGTGCAAAAATAGGCACATTCTATCAGGATGATGATAAAGTGGACATAAATTGCATCCACTTTAGCATCCCAAATAAGTTATATTTATATTATCCTTATGCCAAGTTGTCTGGGTGCAAATCTAGGTGCATTATATTGGGATGGTACTAAATTGGGCACAAATTGTGTCCACTTTAGCATCCCAGATTAGTTACATTTAAATTTTCCTTATGGTAGGTTGTCTAGGTGGAAAATTAGGTGAATTATATCAGGATGGTGGTAAAGAGTAAACAAATGATGATGATGATGATGATGAGTATGAGGAGGAGGATGGAAATTATGATGACTATGAGGATTATGTGATTTTGTCTTGATTAATATTTCTTATGTCAATGGTAATTATGAACACATGATGTTATGAAAATGAATGTATTTAATTTCTTGATTTTTTAGATGTTTTTTTTTCTTTTTTTTTACTAGGGGAATCGGCAACTGGGGTCAGGCTAGTACTTTCATGACACGGGGTCCAGGGATCCAATCCCGCTACCACTACAAACCTAGGTGTAACCACAGTGCCCGAACCATGGCACACAGGTTAGTTTGGGGGGATTTGAACATGAGACCTTCCATTTACAAAGAATTCCATTTACCACTTGCTCTGCCCCCCCACGGGCTTTATTTTTTTAGATGTTATTTATCACTAGTTTTTTATTTTATTATATCCAAAACATAATTATTTTGGTAATTAAAAAAAATCAAATAACCTAAAAAAGTTATCCTCAATTACAAAAATTAGCAAACTCATCATATTTGAATTCACCTTCATTACCCATCCAAAGATCCTCAACACTTCTACTAGATCCTTTATTTCATTGTAGTTGAATGTTAAAGACTTTCAACTAAACAAAATCATGAAATCGTGAAATCAATTACAATTAAACTCTCCTTATGCTAGGTTGTCTAGGTGCAAAATGAGGCACATTCTATTGGGATGGCGACAAAGAAGACATAAATTGGGTCCACTTTAGCATCCCAAATCAAATCAATTTATATTATCCTAATGCTAGGTTTCCTATGTGAAATAATAGGAGCATTATATTGGGATGGTGCTAAAGTGGACACAAATTTCGTCCACTTTAGCGTACCAATTCAATTACATTTAAATTCTCCTCGGGCTAAGTTGTCTAGGTGAAAAACTAGGCGCTTTCTAGCTCCACTTTAGCACCAACTGTTTCTAGATAAATTTCAAAATATTAACACACAAAAAGCATTCTTTCTTGATGGGATTAAAAATACCCAAAACTAATAAATTCGATGGTGCAGTAGAATTCCAACAACTATATATTTCATCTACAAATATGTTAAGTCCTTACCTAGGTAGATTCGAGGTCCTCCATTGAATGCAACAAACATATAAGAGTCATGAGGAGGTTCAAACCTTCCATTTTTTATACACCTCTCAAGCTTGAACTCTAAGAAATTAACTCCCCATATGGATTCCAACCTTTGAACTCAATACATTGAATAGGTTATATTTGTTCCTCGAGGTGCAAATGTGCCATTAGATAAGGTGTCATCCTTAAGATCATATTTATAGTTTTGTGGAACAAAAGGATAGAGCCTCAATATCATTTAACTCACCATCGATGATGATGACGGTGATGATGACATCATCATCGTCATCGTCGTCATAATCATCGACGACATCGTTGTCATTTTCATCATCATATAATCACATCATCAACAATGACATCATTATCATATTCATAATCTCTCATTGTCTCGTCATCATCATCACCATTTTCATTTTCGTCATCATCGTCATTGTCAACATGGTTTCTGAGCCACATAAGTAGGTAGCATGGCCTAAGACATTGAATTTTTTTCCCACATCATGCCCTCATTGCTTGTTTCATCATCATTTTTATTGTCATCACCATTTTCATCATCATCATCATCATCATCATTAATATATAGTCACATCATCAAATGTCATCATCGTCATTGTCATCATCGTCATCATCATCATCATCATCATCATTGGCATCATCATCATCATCATCATCATCGCCATAGTCATTTTCATCATCATCATCAATATCACCATTCATGTCATTTTCATTCTCATTCTCATTCTCATTGTCTAGTTATTTTCATTGTCATTACACAGTATTATCATAAGTCTCTTTACCTAACTAGACAACTCTTAACAATACTACCTCCTTTATTAAAAATGATGTTACATATACATTAAAAATTGTGGTGAATTTATCTTTGGCATTATATAAATGATAAGACAAAAAAAAAAAAAAAAAATTTATTCTATTAACTTTCTTTTTAATTATTAAATAACTTTTCATATTATGCAACAAAAAAAACTCAATATTATTATATAAATAAATAAGATATATATATATACACTAAAACCAAATCAAAATTACTTATGAAATTGTGTATTTCATTTTAATTTATATATAGATAGATTAAAATCACAAAATAAAATTAAAATTAAACATACAATATAAGTTATTTTTCCTCTTTTACATGAAGTTTATATCTTTTATTTTAAAAACAATCACACATTTTCTTTAATTATTTTTTCTCTAAAAATGCACCTAACCAGTTTAACTCCATATTAATTCACAATACTAATTGAACTCTCTGTGCATCTACACCTAACCAATTTAACTCACAATAGTTGGCTATGTAAAACCTTTAAATTTTTTTTTGGTAGTTTCTATTTTCACTTAAAGTAGTGGCGGCTTATCCTTAGAAGGAGGAGGAAATTAATGAAATTCCAATTTTTAATATTTATTTCTAATAACAATTTGAATGTTTCTTTTTTTTGGGTGGCTTATCGTGGGAAGGAAAAAATCAAAGAGAGTCTTATTTGTTCATGGGTAAAGTGGAGGTGAATTTGTAATTACTTTTGGCATAATACTGTACCATTCTTTTGGGTTTTATTTTGTCTTTCTTTTTGTTTTGTTCAGGCTCGGGTGTTGAAGATTGGGGTTTCTTTTTCCCTCTTTTTTTTTCCTTGCCTTGAGTGTTTGAAGATTCTATGGTTGCTGTCTATAATTTTTATTTTATCGTTTTTGTTTTGTCTAGGCTAGGGTGTTGAAGATTGGAGTTTTCTTTTGCCCTCTGTTTGTTTTCCTCGCCTCGGGTGTTGAAGATTCCATGGCTATTGTGCAGAATTCTTATTCCATCCTTGTCAACCTGTATGTATGGAAGCACGATGCTCGGTACTGGATTGGAGGTCATCAAGGACATATTACCATGTTTGCAAGGTATGTAAAGAAAAATTATTTCTTAAATTTATTTTAATTAAATTATTTGTAGTTGCTTTTTTTTATTGGTTTTGATTTATATAATAAATTATGGGTTACTTTTGCAAATCAACTCCCAAATGCACTATCTAATATCTTTACTTCTTTACTTCAAATGCACAGTGTAAGATCTTTACTTCTACAAATCAACTTCCAAATATGTTCCAAAATCCCTGAGTCTAGAAGCTCTTGGAAGCTACGGTGCAAATGGTGGGCTAGAAGGAATTTTAGCAGAGAGAGAATTTATTTAGAACAACAAGAAAATGGTAAGATTCTACACACTTTTTTTTTTAAATTTTCAGTGTTATGTGGCTTGCATTTGGTTGGGAAAGAATTTGCTTTTTAACATTATGTGTACTTTACATTTCACTTGTTGATGTGCAAATCTATAGTTCAATCTGATTTCAACTGCCTCGTAAATGGATAGAAAAGGTAATAGCAATAGTAAAAAGGTTTAATAGATATTATAGAATGAATGGGGAATATAGGAGAAAGATGCTGGCAACTCATTCATAGTGGAAATAACCACCGAGTAAAGCTGAGTTTGCTATGCACCCGGAAGAAAACTTTCTTACCTATATTCATAGGTTTGCGAGTTTACGCTGTGATTATCATTATTCATTCCTTTTTTGCGTCGTGCTTATCATTATTTTCTAATACTATGTTTTTTTAACCTTTTTTCTTTCTATTTTAGAGTTTTAGCAAAGTTTGTATCTGGTGAGCAAATTTTCTTCTTTTGCGCTTGTGTATCTTAATTTGTCCTCCGGGAACAAAATCTAGAGACATTTGAGTTAATGAATGGCAGAATCCCAAATTGTGAGATGCATGGCATTTGTTTGCAGAGGTTGCATCCACAAAAGAAGAAAACTTATTAGTTTAATAATTAAGGAAACATCCAAGTCCGAACTGCTTTATTGTTGTGAAAAATTCAGAAGGAGCTTCAATACTATCCAGATAATAAACTCTTTTTGTGAAGCTTAGTGAGAAAAAGACATTCTGGACTTTGTATTACTATTTAAAGCTAGTCTTGCTCAAGATTGAAGATAAGTCATTTTCTCCTAAAAATAAAAAGATGAAACATGACCACATTATTGCACAGTAATCAAGCATGCCCATATAAAAGGTTCATGAAATGATTGTTTCGATGTTCCCAGGAGGATGAATGAAAAGAAAAGAGAAAAAAACAAGCCAATAAAAAGTTTTAAAATGTAAAGAAAACTCAAAAGAAGAGTAGCTTACCAACTCGCTTTAGAAGACAACCTAGGAAGCAAAACTTGTGGATAAGGAATGGATGGGCAATTATGGGGAATGCTAAGATTCATGCAAAAATCTATACTTTGTACAAAGATGAAGCCACATAATATAAGCATAGAAAGGAAAGAAAATTATCCGTTACAAATTACGCTACAAATTACGTTACAAATTACAAGCAGGACAAAAACCTATCAGAAGAATATAGAAAGGTGTCTTCAATCTAAGAGAGCTTTGGGGTCAAGAGAATTTCATTTGTAAAATAAAACTGAAGAATCAGACTAGAACTTAGAATAACATGGTATGCATTTAGATAGAACTAGGAAAATTTAGTCGCTCTTTGAAATTTGCTGCCCTTAGAAACAACTGAAACATTTAGGTTATTGGCAGGCCACAACACCACTGTCTGATGTGCTTTGGTATTTTGTTATGTTAATGCACATGCAGCACAAAATGCCGGGATATGGGGAGCATATTTAAAGTTGTTACTAGAAGGCCCAACAAAAAGAACAAAGAACAAGAAAAAGCTTCTAAAGATGACAAGCTATTGTAAAAGAGAGTGTAAATTTGTGATACGATTGTAGCCATCAGAGGCCATGTACATGAAGCTTAAGTTATGTTATTTTTGTATTTCAAATTTTATCAGATGTAAGAAAATGTGAGTATATTATTTTCACCTTTCATTTGCACACCTCTTTTGAGTATCTTTTGAGTTGAGTATGAAGGATTAAGCCACGTATGTCTGGTTATCTCATTTTACCCCAATACACTCCCACTATATGAGATCACTAAGAAAAGTGAATGGCACATGTTTATGTACATTGGGACAAAATCCACTAATTTTTCTTAAAACAATACTAAAAAATATTCTTATCATTATGGACTGAGGATGTATGAAAAATTAGGGGAAGATTGAATGATTAGAACCTCTCAATAATTTTTCATATTAAGGATCCAATATTCATCTACTTAGGAAGAACAGCTGCATCCTGGAGAAATTCATCTCTTTGTGTCTGTGTTGTATCATATATATGAAAAAGGACAAGATTTTGAATTCAGAAGATTTAAATCCTTGTTCGACATGATACTAAGCTATCATGCATGAATTTGTACACTTGTATTACTTGCTGCAGTCTAAGAGAGACCTACATATAATTCAAGCAACATATCAAATGAGTTGCATGTTTTCTACCAATATTTAAGGGATGATTTTTAGTGGCTTTAAACTATTAGCGATTTTTTACAGTAGTTGTTTACCACATGATGCAAATCGTTGCCAATTTTTTGTAGGTGAAGCAGCCAGGACTAGAAATGTCTATAGCACAAAGTGAGTTAGATCTATCATATCAACAACACTACTAGGGAATTACCATTCCTGAGGCATATGAGCGGTTAATACTTGACACATATGTTAGCCTTCTTAGATGTTATTATCCCCAATTTATTTTTGTTGTCTTTGTATTGGTTGCATGTTTGTTTGATTTATTCTGCATTTCCTCTAGAGGAGTTAAGTTTTATCAATTGATTGCTTTAGTGTATAAATTGGTTAACGTTTATATCCTTTTGAGGAGAGAAATTAGATTCAATCAATTAATTCAAAGCACACTTAATTGGGAAATAATGTCCATGTTCAATTGAATTATAAATAGATAGGAGGCATGTTTGAAACATAATTGGTAGCTTCATGATTTCCAATGCATCTTAAGGGAATAATCACGACAGACATACAACCATTTTAGATAACACTACTAGTCTTAGTGACCGAAATCGACGATTTTCCCTGATTAAATTCAAAATTGACCGAATTAGAAGAGAAGGAAAACTAAATTGATAAATTTGGCCATTAAATTTGGCTCTAAAAAATCACATATTAATCGCAGTTTCTTCAAATTCCTTGTGCGTTTTTGGTTTCTTCAAATGCCCTGGCCCATCCACAAATGGATTCTCTCATATCTGTGGTTTCTTCTAATGTGTTAGTGCATTTGCGGTTTCTTCAAATGCCCTAACCCGTCGCACGAATGGATGCTCTCATGTGTGCGATAAGGATCGAGACGAACGGGCCCATATGTTGGCTCGTCCAAAGGGTAATCAGAATAACTATGGACTAAATCCACTCACCTTAGTCTTGGGCATGCCTTCATCTTAATTTCCTTTGACACGCCTTTAACTTTAGTTGGCTTGAATCCACTATCTATGCCCAATTATATAAACATAAACTTATAAAATATGTCACTATGGTGAATTCATTATAATAAATTTATATCTAGTAATATATAACATAATGAAACTTTTAAATTATTTATGACAATAACTTCTATATTATATATAAAAAACACACAACACTTTATTATAATAAATTAAGCAATGTGAATTTATTTATATTATAATTTTAATTTATGCATTTAAGTTAAAATTTATTATATTATGGTAATCGCATTATCATATTAATAAAATTGTATCGATTGTATCATTTAAAAATAGATTTATTTAAGTTATTAATTAAGCACACACATACACACACACATATATATATATATATTCGAATTTTATGACGAATTTTATCAATGTTTTTTCCCAGGCATTTTTTTCTAGAACTTCATTGTTGTCGAATTCGAACACGAACCCGAACCAGGTGAATTTGCTACTAGTAACCAACCATGGGACCCTTTCTGATGTAGTCTCCAGCTCTTCGACAATGTCTAAGTGAGGGTCTCCTTCATAGATTACTGCACCTTTTTTACTAATGTCCATGTTCTCATTAATGTACAACTTAACTCAGAACATGCATAAGATAGAGACAATGAAGGAAGAACAACGTATCATTAATATTCAGCTTAGTACATGAAGTGATGTTGTATATATGGCCATTAGGTTCCATTATGCAAGTTAGGAACCGGATTTAATTTTACAGTAAGTAGGTTGATTCTAATTTTATCGTCATAGGCTCCTCTCCACTTGACTTCTTCGACTCATGATGGAAAAAAGAGTTAGAGAGAGTCTGACTGACCTCGTTTGATGAATTTTAAGGAATAGGAGAGTTTATTAAAGCATAACCTTCTTTTACTAATGGAGGGAAAAATATCGTTTTTTATTGTTCAAAAATAATATGAGTAAAAAACAAGAGTGAGCCATTCTTTGTTTTATTTGAGAGTGATGGGAGACAAATGATAAGCCTCGTTTATAGGGGGAGTTTATATTGAAGGAGCTTCCTATTTTGGACCCAAACTCAGAGAGACTTAATCACACAAAATATTATCACCAAAAACATATTGACCTTCCAAAGACTTAGGAGACACTAGATCGAGTTCCTTCTTCTTTCTTACTCCCACTCTCCAAATATACCTCCACTTTTTTTTTAACTTGGAAATCCCCCCATAGGTGCCCAACCTCACAATAGACCAAGCATCAGAAATGAACTTAATTTCAATTTCCCTAGTATTAATCACACACATGTGTGCACACAACCCACAAAAATGAAGGGAGGGGAAATTCAAGTAAGCAAGCACAATAACATTAACCATTGAAGAATTTATATACTAAAGCTAGTTTCCAAATTTGTAAAACTTTATTAATGTGAGTAATGTTTCATTAAAAAAGACATGAAGTATTAACATGGAATACAATCTCATAGACCATCATAATAATACATTGTATTTCATTTACCACATGCATCACATAAAGGAAAAGAGGGAATATAACCAAATTCTTGATATTGTGAATATATAAATGATTGTCTCCAACCAATCGATCATTATGTTAGTAAGAGAACACTATCTTTGTGGATACTGCCATTGGCATAAGGATACTATATATTGGAGTTTATCTGTTGTTTTGAACTAATCCTTGCAACAAATGCAAGATATAAAGGAAGGAGAATTTATTGTCATAAAATTTATTCCAATATGCAACAAAATAAGCATATTACATGCATGGACCACATTGAAGAGAGAGGAGTATCAACCCAGGGATTCACACACCAAACCCAATTTTTTGTAATAGATTAATGTGGATAATACTTCATATAGAATAATGCTTCATATGGGTGTTTGAGAGTTTTTGATGGAAGGAAGTAGAGGGTTTACACTGAAACCATAGACAGGTTTGAGTTCAAGGGTAAATTGGTGGATTGTGGACCCAATCTGGTTTCCTCTCTTGCATGAGTGACATTTCATTCCTCCAAGACAATAAAAGATAAAAGGAGGGAAATTTCATTGCGTTGATAGTCTCACTTTTCCTAATAGTTTATTCTCATGGAGGGACAAGGGATCCACTTTAGGGTATTGTTTTTATCACCATAGAGGTGTTTAGAGTGGATCCATAAACATTTTGTAATGGTTTTCAATATGTTGGTATTGATACATGTCCACCCAGCCTCAATACCAATTTACATTAGTAGATCCTATGCTTGCATCATGTGAACCAAACATGTAATTTAAGGATAGTAACAACCTTAATCTATCGATTTTGGATAAGTACAAGGGTAATTTTCCCCGAGATAGGTTCCCTATTCTTGATCTATGTCTAAATGATTGTGGATATTTCTACCATTGTATCTGAGTCAATGGTTTTCAAGGGATCTAATTTCAAATTTTGTGGGATGGGATTTGGATCTAGGTTAAATTGGATTACTATATGGTGGTACATGCTGAATAATTAAGTGTAAAAAATGTGGGTAAAGAAATTGATTTTTATGTGTGGAAGGAGTATATGCAAAGTGTCCATGGACATTGTTAGAAGGTGTTTGTATTATATGTATTATAGCCAATTTTAGGATGACTAGGTTACAAATATTATGGGTTAAAATTGATATTTTAGTACATGTGCAAGTTCCATGTACACGTTCATGCATTGTAATCTTATGATGGGTGCAATTATTGGTATGGTAAAAAAATAATGGCTTGATATTTATTACAGTGTATAACACATTTGGATGCCTCTTTTTTATTTTTCAAAAATAATTCCTCTCGTGCTAATTTT
>LPNX010066055.1:666958-689054 GCA_001517045.1 Pseudotsuga menziesii | reverse complement strand
TAGGATCAAGTATGAATTCATGATATAAAATAATTATATTGTACATGTGATTGGGTGTGGTGTTCCAAATCATATATAACCAATACAATGTCCATGGATGCTGCAAAAATGAATTCAACATGAAAAATCCTAATCATGATCAAGATGATAAAGCACATTAAAATGATTACACTACAAAAACTCAATTACATATAAGTAAGAACTACCACTAATTTATATTAGCATAGTCATTATTTAGTTGTATTAATAGTTTAGATTGATCATTTATAGCCACATCACTTAAAATTGCTCAAATTTGGTAGTTTTTAGCTTAAAATTACTTGACTAACGTTTTTGGTCGTGTAGTCACAAATTTGTCATTTTGCACTAGTGAACAAAGACTACGCTATCGGAAAGGGACGTAGAGAGAGAATCCAATGGAGGAAGAATAAGATGATGAAGGAAGGAGATTATGTCGTATGTCAGTTTAGTGCGACGAGATTCTTGAACGTGTCACTGGTTTCAACTGACGTGGAATATCCTACTGATTTAATTAGCCAAGGTGCCAAGGTCGTGTCCAAATTAGCCTATAAAAACTATAATTATATGCCAAGGTCATGCAAATTAGCCTTATAATTAACATTATATGCCAAGGTTTAGTGGCTTTAGTGGGTTTTTTTATATGTGAAGGTCATGTATCCAAATTAATTTATAGCTCGGTTGCATTAATTCATTTTTGTTAATATAGGGACGTGTAAATATATATTATATATATGTTATAATTTACTAAATTCTAACACTGCAGATGAATTCAAAGGCCTTCGGTCTCTGAATTCATCTACAGTGTTAGAATTTGGTAAAATGTACAAATTCATTGTCAAATTTGCAATTTTTTTCATTGCCGGAGTGCCAACTAAAAATGACCAAATAAATGACCAATTGGTATGTGGTCATTTTTAGTCTAGATACCCCGTGACCAAATTTGGTCATTTATCTTGGTCGTTTTTAGTTGGCCTTTATCCCGTGACCAAAAGTGGTCATTTATCTTGGTCTTTTTTAGTTAGCTCAATTAAATTTATCAATTTTGGTCATTTATCCCTTGAAAAAAACTATGGTGACCAAATATTTTGGTCTCCTGGTCACTAATCTCTAATTTTCCACTAGTGGTGATCTCGCGTCTGTTAACGGTATACATCAATGACCGGTAATCAGATGATGGACTACTATGTTCGACCTCGACACCTCTATTCGCATAGTAGGACATGTACTCATAGCAGTTTGTGTAGAAGACCTTCCAGACTGGTGGCATCTATTATATGCTACCTCCTTGATCGTGCCAGTGTTCATGAGATTTCAGCTCTCGTGACTTGTTCCAGTATATGTCAGACATTTCCAGCCACTATGGATATCAGATCTATTATATATCTTCAGCCTTGTGGAGATCATGGTCCTTTGTATATCTTCATTATGGAGATTCTGATCTAGGTATATTGTACTTGGCGATGACCACATATGTGATATCATGTTGTATGCCTATTCATGGCCATTGTACTCTTATGTATTCGGGACTGCTAGATGTATTTGCAGATTATATGCAGAGTTGTATTATGGTATTATGCTGATTGGGTGGCTGGTCTTCCATTTGGGTACCTTCATCACTTCCTTCCTGGGATGGACTTATAATGTATTTCGGCCATCGTACATCCCCTCTGATCTCATACATTAGGGGGCATCTGTTATAGCGGATTTCACCACACTAGGTGAATCACACATTGTATGGCCTTCCCTTGTCCCGTTGCAGACTCATCAGCCCCTATGGACCACTTTATATCTTTTGATGTTACCTTGATCATCCCTAAAAACATTAGAATATTGATATACGCGGCTTTTCCCCCGATAACCGCATACATACGCGGATATTCCCTCTACATTCGCGTACATCGGGATGTGTGCATAGTACAAAACATTTTGGAGTTTTCCTTGACTTGGATCCGACTCATATGACTCCTGGCCTTCCATATACCTTGAGATCACACAGATTCTACCTTTCAATATCCCTTTGAAAAGCTATATAAGGAACCTCTTGGTACATTGAAAGCATAAGAGAGAATTGAGAGTAACAAAACTATAGTCCATTGTTGCCAAAAATTTATGCTTGAGTCTGCATCCCTTTGTCCCTTGGAGCACTGTTGTGTTCTTCCCAAGCTTGCCCTTTTTTAGTAAGCTTGCCATCGAAGTGATGGAGGATTGAGGTGGTGGAGGCCCAAGTGGGGGATTCAGTTTCTCCTATTCGCAGACGTGCCATCATAGGTTGTCACTTGTAAACTCTGATTCATATTAATATAAATATATTTTCCTGTCCATTAATGTGTATTTGAATGAATATTGTATCCATTGGAATATGTCAAATGCTTTTACATTATTGGTTATATATGCTAGAATAGATCTAACACCATGAAATATAGTATGCTTGTATTGTTTACTTGTTGTTGAGGACGTGCTATAACAATTCAAGCTGAAGATTGGAAAGCTCAACGGGGATCTACTTCAACTGTCCGGAATAAGGTACGAGGTTCGATCCTTTAGTGTTAGATTGTTTATTTCTATTGCATATTGGGAAAGATTGATTTCTGGAGTCTAGCTGTCTGTTGTGGTACCCCAAGCCATAGGAATTTCTCTCTGTAACACCTAGATATGAATTTTTTCTCAAAAAACTAATAAGTATTTCAGAACAATTCCACTGACAAAATAGACTAATAATTGAGCAAAATTTGGGTTCCTAAACTTGGAATTCTTAATCAACACCCATAAATACTCCTCTCCCAATGCAAGCCTGAATGCATGAATGATATCAGTAGTCAGTTGCATACCTATCGTAATAATGGTTTCAGTTGTTAAAAATATGCTATCTTGTCTTCCCAGGTGTCTAGTAAACTTCATAGCTCTATTTTCAACTGCCATGAATGTGCCAGTCAATCACTCTGCAAACCCTAAACCTCCAACTGCCTTCCTCACAATCTCTTCCAACCATGGACTGCCAGGTATCAGCACGGTGTCTGCAAGCTTTCATACATTCAAGAAATTCGAAACTAACATTGAATTACTCCCATCGTGCACCATCATTACTGTTTGAAGGATCTCTATTTCCCACATTCCAAACAGCTGCAACTCGTCTGAATCATTCTTGTCTTAACTCAAACACTTGTCAAAATGATTAGTAAGGCTTAAACACATATCATTTTCCTTTACAAATGTGGAAAAAACTCCCCTCATTTGAAAATTTTAAAACTCACGAGCAAACTTACAACTTTTTGAAGGCCACGACTTTCTTGTAGCGCTCCAGTTCATGATTTTTTCCTTTGCACTATAGGAATCTCTGATTAATGTTTTTGACAAAAGGCTTAAAAAACAAAAGGTTAAATTGTGTAATCAAACTTTGATTAACCCTTATGATATCTCTTTCCAACCTTTTAGAAATACACACTACTACATTTTGATCCAAAATCCGACCGAAAAATCCGACGGTGCGTGGATTTCCTTTTTTAAACCTACCAAAAATCACAAAGATAATTTTTTTTTTGAAAATGTGGCCATAAGCATTGCTTAAGCGACTGCTAGTCCTCATAAGCATCGCTTAAGCGACGGATAGCCTCATAAGCATCGCTTAAGTGACGGCTCCTTGAGTGAGTGGAAACTTGGAATAAAAAAAATTAAATAAAATGCTACACCCTCACACAACAAACTTTGTTGAAATCCTCTAACAAATAGTAGGCGTCGCTTAAGCGACGGCGCCTTTAGATTAAAAAAAAATAAAAAAAATAAAATGGTACATCGGCCTTTCTGTCCCGTGATTTTGCTCGAGTCTTTCTTTCCTCTGCAAACTTGAAACCCCGACTTGTCCTCGAAAGGGGGCGCCGGATCGATCCACATTGGCTTCTCATTCATCCACAATCGCTGCACCAGAGTGAGATTCAGGTCTTCAAAAACCAACGGCCGTGGATATCAGACCATATCTAAGGTAATCATCTTTTATTTCACTGCCCTGTGTTTGTATTACCCTTGTGCATTGCAAGCTAGCTAGCTAGAACTGACAGATAAGAAGCTAGCAAATCTATGGAGATCAACACGGATATAGCAGGTTTATTTTTCCAGTAGTGAGTGTGCTAAATTGAATTCTAACTTTGCCTTTGGAGGCTACTACTGGATAAAGGGCGGATAATATTAATAATAATAATAAAACAGGTCCCGACGCTTGAATCCCCCAGTGCCTCTATGGATCTAGACCAGTTAGCTGCTCTCTTGCACCAAAGAAAGACAATACAGGTCATAAAGGAAGGATAAACCTATAGAAGGAAGGAAAGCACGGGAGCGAGAGCCAGAGCATAACAATGCTGGAACCTGCTTGCTGCATGGGAGGAAGTAAGGAAGGAGAGGAACCTAGCTTTATTTTTCTACCTAGCTCTGGATTGAAGCACCTAGCAGCTCAAATAAATTACCTATCAGGCTTAAAGATATAACCTATAGCTAGGGGTCGGGCTATAGAACGTACCTCTTTTGCATAAGTTTTAAATCCTCTCGTTGCACTATTATCTGGCCTTGACATTCTTCCAGAAAAATTTCTGATTCATGGTCATAAAGTTTTATGAAGTATGAATACCTTCACATATATTAAAACCTTAATTTTCTCTACAGGAATTTTTAGAAGCCCTTCCTTGCACTAGAGGCATTTTCAGTTCCTATAACTGTCAATGGTTTCAATGCACTATGTTATCCTTGTTAGTTTGTATAGATATGGTATTGGAATAATCACTCTAATGGTTTTGGTATGGGTATGGGATAATTTTGCAAATGGGACAAGGATGTATTGTTTTTCCAATTCCAACTCTATGTGGAGTGGATATTTTCCAGGATCTAATGTTGTTGCTACTACTTCAGCTACAGAGACTCTGAATTTAATCTTGGAGAATGGGATAAACTCTGAAGACATTGAGAGCGATGAAATGATTGGAAATTCAATGAAGGGATTCAATAATGGGTTTGAAATTCCCTCGAATAAAATAATTGAGAGATAAGAAAAGGGTAAATCACCAATTTCCCATCGTTGAGTAAGTTAACAATGGCGTCATCTCCTCCAAAGTCTCCATCCTCTAGTAAGGTTTCAATTCCTCACAAGCAGTCCTTCTCTAGAAATGTAGGACTACCTTATGATTATTTTTCATTTTCTACTAAGGTTCTATCCTTTATTTTTTAATCAATCTATCAATAAGAAACTGCCCCGTCTTATATGCATAAGACCTCCAGCATGAATCTATGGGGTTCTTCTGGAAGCACCATTGTTGGATGCCTCTGTGATAGACAAAATTACATGCTAGAAGATGCATTGCCAGAAGCATTAACATTTACCTTACCATGCACTTTTTAGTCAGCACCATTGTTGAATGCCTCTGCAATAGACGAATTTACAGAGTGAGCAGATGCATTGCCAGAAGCATTAGAATTTGCATTACTGGGCCCTTTCTGAGCCATTATGGGTTCACAATCACCCTATAGGGGGAAGAGTGGTTGCTCACTGCCTGAGCAATACAGGTAGCAGCAAGGTCAAGTAGTAAATACTCAGCAAATATAGGACTATTTTATGGTAATTTGCTAGTCATAGTCAGTGAAATGGCTCTAGATTATGTTGTACAATTCTGAATGGTTTTTTAATCTGCTCTGGATCAATGTTAATATGTCACCTGTTTGTAGTTTGAATGATTGGCTGGGCAATGCTACGATTATTATCCAATTGATACTGGAACAGTAATAGATGGGCAGTGTCTTTTGCTTGTACTTATTACTTGCTTAGGAGTTTTATGTTTGCTAGGTCATTTGTATGAATAATGAACTTTTTTCTGTCTGCTCTTTATGTTGGTTTGTAGAAGGACTTGTACATTTTCATTTTGTAAATTTGAAATACATTGTTCTTAAATTGGGTATGAAGTCACGCAATTGTACAATTTGTATCCAATGTAAGAATATTGATGTATGAGACTGCCTTGTTTGTGGGACAAGAGATCCCTTCCATTCTGCAATTTCATTGCTTAGTTTACAGAAGTGTGAACATGTGCTCCTCCAGGGAGAAAAACACATGTTCTTAACCATTAGGCCCACTCAAGCTGTTGATGTACTTTAACATGTTCTGTGAAATTGTTCCAGATCACAGTTGTAGTATTTGAATGTTTCTATCTTACATAATAGTTTATAAGTTTTGTGATTTCATTACTGTAGTGATTAAGAGGAAATTGGAATAAAAATATCGAGGTGTGTATATTAACTTTTTTATAATATTTTGGATCTCAACTCATTGGAAGTTTTACCTTGTGGTGTTATGCTTATTCTTGGATGTAATGGTGGAGTGGCATGTATTCATGAGCTTGAAGTTTTCTGTATCCTTGTATTGGATAAGTTTTCTCTGCACTTAACTGAGACCAAAATACTTAGCATGATACTTCTATGCATACTGTAATTCCACGTCCTGTAGTTACCATATTTGCTCTAAAATTAATATAAATGCATTTTTACATATTTCATGAAAGTGCTATAGATTAATGCTCATTTATTAATGTGCCTGTTTGCTGCTAGCTTTTATAACAGTCTGGGTACTATTATGGTTTGATTATTGGTGTGGAAAAGATAAATCATAGCAATATGAATCCCCCTGAGATTTCTCCTTCAAGTCTTCTCCACTTAACCTTTAGGTCCTTATCATGGACTTTCTTTTTTAATTAGCTATTTTACCTTTGAGTCTTTAATATCGGTCTTACTTATGAGTGACAAGCTTACAAGCGTGTATCATTAGTCATTATAACTATCATTGCAAGATTAGTTAACTTAATTTACCATCATGTTGTTGCAATACACTTAATGGTAGTTATGGATAGCCATCATATGCATTGGAACATGTGAACGTGGCAAGCACCATTTTGAAAGATCACCTGATGCAGTTTGCATTAAAATAAATAGTTAATAAATAAGACCTTTAGGATTCCTCTCTAATAATTCATGAAAATTTCACTTAATATTTTGCCTTATTCTCAGTCTGCCATTTTCTTTTTTCTGTATTTGTTACATACCATAACATGCTTTTTGTAATTCTAATAAACTGCATGCTTAAAAATTAAAATAACAAGTCTTGTTGATATAGTTGGTATTGAACATCGACTCATTTTTGTGCTCGAATTGAATATTGAGCAGGAAAAACTATTCCAAAATATGGTGAGACACAACATTGGATGCTTTCTGCTAGTGCTGAGTATGTCTTATGTAAGGTGAGAAAACAACGTGCTCAATTTCAAAATTGTCATACAATGTTGATATGGCTTACAAGTTACAGCACATCTTATTCCTATCTTCAGTTGTAGCTTATGTAAGACTGTAAGGTATAGTTACAGGAAAAGCTGAAAAGAAGAAATCCCAAACATTTTAGTCTTCTCATCAAGATGCAAGATACAAGGGTTGCTCCCATAAACCTTGAAAAAATTCCACGGCAGTCTCCAAGCCAATATAACGATGGTTGTTCATATAGAAATTTAGAAGCATTAAATATTAAAATGGTAAAGGTAGTAATAGTTTCTAAAGGTGTTCTTTCCTGGAAATCTTCTGGAACATTGTGGCTGCACTATGGTGGCCAAATAAAGTATTTTAAATCATATGGCTTTCTCAAGCTATATCAGAGGGACATCTACTACTTGTTTCTTTATATTGCAACTATAATATGTCAATCAATAGAAGAATTTACATACAAAGAGACATTGCAACTGTCATCAAATCTGCTCTTTTCATATTCTCATCCACAAATCCACTAGGAAGAAGCACCTCTTTGGAAATATCACTACGCAAAAATACCTAGTCAGAATATGACCATGAATAATTCAATAGCAGCATAGAGTGATTGGCTTAAGAAATGAATGCTATGTACCAATTGCCTATTAGTTCAAATATAGATTAGATGTATTTCTAGTTATCAGGTTATCTATCCAATGGAGGAGCACTAGCTAGACCTCAATGTCATATTGCAATAGTCAGTAAGATGGTTCTACCATCATTCACTCTAGCTGGTATAGGCCTAATTCAAGGTTCCTTAGTCTAGATTATACCTAAATTTCTCCTAGTTGAAGCTATATAACATCTGTTGTGCATTCACTTTGATTTTCATGCCATTTCCATTGTCCTCTTCCTCTTCAATTGTTTATTCTCTAAAGCTTGTAGCTTTCTCCTTAAAATTCAAACGTCCTCTTCCTTGATGCCTTGATGTATCTTGAACACGTTTTCAGAATTTACTCTCTTGTTGTGGCTTACTAGCTAGCACCTGTCAACCCTTTTTCTTTCAGCATGGCTAAATCTAAAACAAACTTGCAGAAAAAACAGCAAAGGAGCAATTAGTGGCCTTTCCCTTCTCATAGCATCAAAAGCTCAGAACATTTAAGGAGGGAATCGTGTATGATATTTCTTGCTTTCCAGATGGTTATATTAACTAGATGGGTTGAGACTCGAGAGTTTGAAACATAGGATGCCATATCTGCTTCATTGTTGTCTTGATCGTGTCCGTGAGCTATGAGCTATGTCATATTGTTCGGGTTCGAATTCTAGTTCGACAACCTTGAAATTCGGTTCGAATTCAAATTTTTCTATGAGATTCGAAATGAGGTTCGCAGTACACATTAATATTCGCAATGCCCCAACATGCATGCTCAAAAGGGATGTCAATATTTTCAGCAAAATGTGTCTGGTCTATCCAAAATGTGTCCTCTCTTGAAACTGGGATCTTTCTCAGAGACTTTCCACAGACCTGCCTAGAGCAATGATAAAATTAAAGACAACCATGCACTATGCCTTAAGAATAACCAACCCCTTTCCTTCACACTATGCTCTTTGCCATATATTTTCCAGCTGTGATAGCTCCCCTGTATGGCCAAAATGAAAAACATTTTTACTTGGAGAGACCTTTGGGACTTTGAGGCTCATTGTTGGAAGGACTGGAAGGTATTAGCTTGTTAGATGCCCTCTATTTTTCTGACAAGAATGCTTTCAAAGACATCATTGGGTTGCTCCCCCCCTAAGGACTTGTTCAAGCTGAACATTGATATGCAGGGGCCAGGGCCCTTTCTGGAGATACTGGGTGTGGGTATTTGGCAAAAAGATTCAACAGTCTGATTTGTGTTGTCTATGATTTATTTGACATGTGAGACAAACTTTTTAGGCCTGTGATGCAGCAACAATGCGGTTACATATAGGATATATTTTTGTTGTAGGTAATTGATTCTAATTTATAGCAAACAAAAAAGTAAGATTACACTGAAATCTACATACAGATGTTGAAAGCGGGAGCCAGGTGTGTAGAGACATATGAGACAACTGCAAGAACACGTAATCCTTGGATGAGTGAAAATGAGTAGAAAAAAATAGCAAGGATCTCTGCAAAGTGAGACTGTTAATAGGTTGGGGAAGACTAAAAAAAAATGTTTTTTGATAAGTAAAAGGATAATTTATATCCCTAATACAACAACATAGTGCAAAATGCGATGATACATGATACAGAGATGATGAATACAGAGATGATGAATCTATCTGCATCATCATATTGTATTTCATTAACTTTGAATGCATATTGTATGTTCATGCAAAATATTGGTATAAACTGGGTTGGGGTTTTACAGTTTCTTCCCAACTCTATACTAGACAACTGCTTTAGGCAGAAATATAGCCATCAATGCTTAGATAAATTCAGAAAATGTAAAAAGTAGCCTTATTTTAGCTATGTTTCCCACCTTTCTCATGGACAGATTCTGAACGCTATCCACAAGTTGGCAATTGCATGGATTATTGCTATCGGTGGATATGAATATGTGAATGTTTGATTGGTTTTGTCACCTTTGATTATGCCCATTTGGTGTTTAGAAGATTTCAATAGGACAAGCAGCATATCCATGCTGAGTTCCTGCTGAACTACATTTCGATTTTGTTCACATCCATAACACACAGCTAATAATGTCCCAACTAAAACTGGAGTTAATTGTGGATCACTGAAGAAAGCAAATGGTAGGTCACATATCCAATATGCTGATATCAGTTTTACTTTTCTTAATGATGAGGTCCTATGCTTTAGTGAAAATGAGCATAGACCCATTTGAGATTTCAACAAATGAATATGATACACCACCAGATGCATCTCTTGCTCTGAAAAATTGCTCAAATTGCAGTGTGATATGCCCAGTTAGTTCACCTTTTTATTGATAAACCTGCTCATGGTGGCAGTTAGACTCAAAGGGGTCTGGATGCACTTTATTTTTTAGTCTTGCAATTTTTTACATATTCAAAAACTCGTCCCTTCCTCTGTTAGAGTCTTTCCTGAGGTCAAGGCTACCTCAGCAGTCCTTTACAGTAGGATTGGCTCTACTGCCTATAGTCAATCTAATCGTGGCTCTCTCTCAACTATTCCTTTAGTGACCATGGTTTTGGAGACACATCAATGTTCTTCCCAGGTTGACCTGTAGATACAAATAAATTTAGAGATCTTAGATGCCACTCTTCACTTGTCCTACAAGGAAGGCATCAAGAATGGGGAGTAAACATCCTGCTTATCAGCTGAGAAGAAGCTTACCTCTAGTTGAAGATTTACAATGAAGCACCACTTACCAGAAAAGGAAAAGAATAAAACTATATTAAACACAATTCAACCAGATGAGGATAAGTTATGCCCAGCTGGAAAGAAACTTCATCCCAATAAATTAACACAGTATGACAGTCAAAATGATGAGAGGATGGTACCCACGATTTCTGGAAATGATGGCAGCAGGGTATCTTCCTATGTGGCTACAACTCAGTCCATGAAATCCTGTAACAGCTTGTATATAAAAAAAATGAGAAGACTACTGAGATTATGCCCTTCCTCAACAAGTAACCACTACAAGGCTCTCACAACTCACCAATAAATGGTGACTGTTTCCTTTGCAATTTTAGACACTCTCCATAGATGCCTTTGTGTGTCTAATATAAACTCTTGAATGGATTATGCAATTGCAAAGGAGGTGTGGCTTATGTAGTTTAGTTGTCTGTATCCTTTTCCACTATGTCTTATACCCCAGGTGAGTTGTGCTAGTCTATGCTGACAGGTTTAGTAGGGATGCAGTAGGAGAAGTGTGTGAACTTGTTATGAGGCATGCCTTATCCATCACCTAACCCCGCCAACATTCTACCAACAAAAAGGACATATGGATCTGGATAAGCAGTCCTAGGCATACCTAAGCCTTCAAAATGCAACCTGCGGCATTATATCAACATTCCTCGGCATTATTTAGTGAAACCTAGGCATGAATGAGAAGTTTTGCAATCAAATTGTCTTTAAATACTAAATGACGGTAGCCTATGTGAGATAAACAATGGAGTAGCAGTTTGCATCAAAACAATAGTATAATGAATCTAAAATAATCAATAAACATCAAGTTTGTTTAACCTTGGTTTGTACACTTATTATCTGTAAAACAACCTTCAAAGCGGCATTTTGAGGCATATTTTCACACAACGGCCCTAAAAGTGGTAAAACACAGTCATCTACAACAAATATGGACACTTCTTTGGGTGACTTTCATGAGGAACAACCATGGATCTTAAAAAATATGGACTGTCATGAGCATAATCAGTCACCTATAACAGTCCTGGGCACACCTACATGGATTATGGGCACTTTTCAACCCCAAAACAGTCTCATACAACTATGAAGAAGCAAAAATCCAAAAAAATTGAGCATGTAACAACCTCTAATAATCAATCTTGTGTGTGAAAAGTAGTAGGAGAAGTGTGTGAACTTGTTATGAGGCGTGCCTTATCCATCTAACTTGAAGAACACCTAGTAAATCAAGTTCTGAAGGTAGACAATGGGAGGTTTGCTTATACTGATGATGCTCTTATTCTTGTAGCTCGCATTCTTATTATAAGGACATCCACAGGGTCCAGTTTGGGAGATGACTCCTTAAGACTCAAAATCTGCAAAGGCTACGCTGGTTTTATTGTTGAGAAAGTGAAAGCTACATATTCAGGGTGCTTAAATATCCAAGAAGTTTGTGCAAGTCTAGGCATATTTGCTCTTAAAACAGAAACCCTAAGAGGGAGGGTGGTCCACCTATCAATACCTATTGGCTGTTCTGGAGTATATGAAGCTGCACACAGTGTAGAAAGAGGATATTAGTGGTATCCAATCTATTTTTTAGGCCCTGCTATTGTCTGTGGTTCTATTGTCTGTGTTGAATCATGTCGCATAGTGGAACATGTATGACTCCTCAACAATGAATATAGCCTACAATCGAAAATCGAAAATCAAGAACCAAGAGCGAGAAACCTGCAAATAAGGCAAATGAACCAAAAAAGACCTCCAATAGTCAAGAACCTTGTTACCAAATCCACAAATGTGGAAAACGAACTCAAAGAAGCAATTAAGGAGCAAGGATGAACCTCCTCACCTCTCCTCCTCTGACCTACAAGTTCAGATGAGGTGGAATTTCATTAGAGTAGCTAGAATAGTGAATATTTTTGTACAAGGGATACATGTATACAAGAATATTGCCATAATTATCCAATTCACAAATTGATTTGTTTTCTTTTGTGTCTGTAATATTGCCATAATTATCCAGTTCACAAAGGAAGAAACTATTCAACAAGACTGCTGTGAGAAAGATATTGTGTTGTTTGTGAAAAACGAGGAGACCCATCCTAGGGCAGACATGTCCCTCAACCAGTACACCACCAAATGGGGTTTGGGGTTTCTGAGAATATTTTAGAGAAGCACAAGTATACGCATACAAGAGATATGCCCTATTTTTTCCAGAAAGGTAAGACAAGGATGTGGTGTTCAATCCAAAACAATGGTATTTATTAGATCTTTGGAATATTATTATTTCTAAGAAAGATTATTATACTGAATTGTTTCTACAGTGTATTAGAGAAAACCTAGAATGCCTTGAAAACTTAAAGGTTTTCAGAAATAGTCTTGGAAGTAATTGATTGTCTGGAGATTGTTTTTTTCAGTCATATAAAACGGGCAGAGGAACATGAGAAAAATCACAAACTCTAGCAAAAACTCGCAGATTCAATTGGATGTAATGTTAGTGTGTTTTGAATTTCTCATGTATTGTCTTAGTGAGTTCTGAATTAACAAGTTCATGCTCTTTTTACCATTACCAAATTATGTATGGACACTCTTTGAGGCTATTATTAATTTATTACATAGAATGAGAACATGAGAACATGCATTCTTCTTTCCTGTTGTCATTTTGAATGAAAGTTCATTAACATTCCTAATGACCATTTGTTGTTGATGCATGCATCAGGCATTTGCTGTTATTGCTAGCTCTTCTCTTCGGATTGATTTGTCATGTGTACTAGAGCATGTTTTTGCAGAACTAACAACATTTTTGTGAAAGGTAAGATTTACCTTTGCATTGCAGCCATGCCTTGCCTTTGAACATTGTTTTAATACAAGCCATTGGGCTTGACTTTGCTTTAATTTTTTATTTTACTTCCTAAAACATTTCTTATTGAATTTGAACTTTCACACAAGCCAATCGTGCATTAAGGCAAGCTTCATTGGGGACTCTTAATTGTTTAGTTGTTGCTTATGGTGATAAAATCACTTCATCTACATTTGAGGCTATTATCACAGAGCTTCCCTCCCTTATCAGGTTTGGGCCCATGGACAATTTAGTGCTTGCTTCTATACATAACATAATGTAGTCGTAGGGCTATTTTATTTACTTGGTTGGGTTCTGATGGTACGTTAATGGTTTCCAGTGATGCATACCTACATATGACTGCTTTAGCATTGGAACTTTGCTGTACAATGATGGATGATCAAAATCATCACCGAAATGTTGGTGCTATAGTACGTGACAGGGTTCTTCCACAAGCTCTTGTTCTAGTGAGGAGTTCATTGTTGCAGGGTCAAGATCTGTAGGCAAGCTTTGTACCTAATAATTTTATCATCATTTTTATGTGGGGCATTATAGCAGATTACATGTTTCTTGTGGTTGGTAAGTATGGTTGTGTGTTTGAACTTGCAGGCTTTGCAAAAAAAATTTGCATCTTTGGTGCTATCAGCAAACACAAGCTTTGATGCTTTATTGGATGCTCTTCTTTCAAGTGCCAAACCTTCTCCACAATTGGGTGGTCTTGCAAAGCAAGCTCTCTATTCAATTGTCAGTGTGTGGCAGTTCTTTGCCTTGCTGCAGGAGATAAGAAATGTGCATCTACTGTAGAAATGCTGATGAACATTCTGAGAGACAGTAGTGGTGCCAATTCGGTTAGTTCTTCCACTAAAACAATGTTGTATTGACACATTTATATGACTTATGAAAATGGTAGGATTGTTCTCATGCAGATACTAAAGCATATTCCTTTGTTATGAGTGTAATGAGGGTATTTTGTTTTGGTTTCCTAGAATATGTTTTTGAGAACATTAATATTGTTAGATGTATACATAAACAATCAAAGTTTATATAGTGCCTGAATATAAGTGTAATATATGTTAACTGATAGTCTCTCCCAACTGTAAAGTCGTATGTTGATTCATTGTTTTATATGCTTTATGACTTAATTCTGATTACATTTTCCATACATTACAGGCACGACTGCTAAATATATACCCCTGTTAAAAATATACCCAACACCATTTTCTTATTCATCCCCCTATCTGGCAATTAGGTGTTTGTGCCAAAAAATGAAACCTGATCAAATGGGAAGCCCTATAATTATTGATTCGCATGTGAATGTACATTAATCCATGGAGTCAGAATTCTGTTGGGCAATATTCGTGTACCCATTGGCCATATTTCACTTGCTGCCAAAATTGGTGAGTTTTTATTTGGAATCTTCAATCCTGAACACACAAATTCTTATAGAATAAGTGTTGATATGATCGAGTGAATCTGTATATGTATGTCTCAATCCACGTCTATCGCTGGGGCTTGGATTGGTGTTGCTTGTAGCAGACATATACCTGTGATCTTCCCTGCGGGGGCTGAGAAGCATGCCCCCACCCAACTCTGGATGGCCCACTTTGTCTACTACCTCTCGTGTTTTGTGTGCTCTCTTCAAAGATAGCTCTATTTGAACTGCCACACCCCCTTCGAGGTCGGCTTTCTCAGAACATTCAAGGTCTATTTGAGGATTTTTTTTTTTAAATTCACTTCCGTCGCTTAAGCGACGGCTCTTTCTGTCGCTTATCCGACAGTTACAGTTTATAGCCGTTGCTTCACCGACGGAATGAAGGTTTATTTTTTTTTAATAAATGACTAACCGTCGCTTATCCGACGGCCCTGCTGTCGCTTAACCGACAGCCTGAAGGTTATTTTCTTAAAACAATTTACTACCATCGAAGATATTCTGTCACTTAACCGACGCTGTACATTTAACCGACGGTTACTTAGGTGTCGCTTAACCGACAGTTACTTAGGTGTCGGATAACTGACGACAAGCTTCCGACGCTTAAAAAAAAATCAAAGTGTCGTACATGCGACAGGGAAGTGTCGAAAATCCGACATGATGGCCGTCGGTTTGGTCGAAATGTAGTAGTGACATACACCTAAAAATCCCATTAAAACTATGAAAAAAACTAAGTAAAGTAAATTTAAAAGGAAAACTTATAAAATCAAAAATAAAAATAAACGCGCTATCAAAATACTTCAAAAACCAAGCTCAAAATCTTAAAGCAATAAGAAAAACCATGTTTTGAAAATAAGCATATAGTCTAAAACATAAAACAAAATCTAGCTATAACATTTGGCTCCTACTGTGGGATGAAGTCCTCCTTGTGAGGCTTCAAGAACCTGTAGATTAGTGCCTTCTATCATTTAACTGAACCTATCTACTACTCTACAAAACATCCATTAGGCTATGGAGTCTTTATTCAATCCTTCAGAAACCTGTATATACAATGAAATTCAAATCTCTTTCCTTCAAAGACTATAAAAATGCTTGAGGAGTCATCCATTGACTGGACTAGACAACTCCTCACAATCCAAAGTCTATAAATAAAAGTATTATTCTCCAAAAAATTTGACACTATGAAAGGACCAAACCATAGATTTTCAAACTTACCATGTTTACCCTTTTGTTCCTTTCTAGAATCCCATCTTAATACATTATCCCCATTGAAAATGACGTTTTCTTTAATTTTCCTATAAAATCTTTCTTTGATTTTCCTTCTGTACAACTGATCCTTTTCTTCCACTGATTCACGATTTTTCTGTAATTCAATTAATGCATAAACTCACCTTTGAATATCATTGGGTTCCTCTTGACTGTCTTGAAGAAATTTCAATATTGGAATACCAAGATGAACTGGAAACACTACATCAGTGCCATATACTAGTTGAAAAGGAGAAGTCCCAATTTCCTTTTTAATTGTTATCCTATCAGCCCACAGTGCATATTTTAGCATTGAGTCCCATGACCTCTTATTCCGACTCAACAACTTCTTGATGCTCTGAATGATACTTTTATTGGTGGATTTAGCTAACCCATTTCCTTGAGGGTAATAAGGTGTTAAGTGTTTTAGAACAATCCCATTTTCTTCACAAAATACCACCATAGCTTTTGACTTAAAAGCTTTAGCATTATCAGTCAATAACTTCTTGGGACATCCAAATCTGCTAAGAATATTTTCCTGAATAAAACTAATTATCACCTTGTCTGTTGCATTTCTTGTGGGAATCGCCTCCACCCATTTGGTAAAAAAATATGTAGGTGTCAATATCCATTTATGCTGCCGTGAAGAAGAAGGATTTATATCACCTATAAAGTTTAAGCCCCACTGTTGAAAAGGAGCATTCACTACAATAGGCTTCAATGGTAAAGACACTAACGTTTGCTTACCGACAAATTTTTGACATGGGGCACAAGATCTTACCTATTGATATACATCAGAGAATACACAAGGCCAATAATATCCGGACCTCATGATCTTATAAGTAGTAGCCTTCCACTATTTATGTCCCCCACAAGCACCTTCATGAGATTTTGAGATTACCTCCTCAATCTCTGGCTTATCTAAACATCTGAGCAAAATATCTCCTGGATATTTCCAAAACAACTATTGTTCTATCACATAATATATAGTAGCTTTTAACTTCAGTGACCTAGCTGCCTTTTTATCTAGATGTTTAGGACATTGTAAATACAACAGGAAATGTACAATGTCTGCATACCATGTAGATTCTGCATACTACTCCATAATCTTTTCTTTTTCCTGCTCTGCTGGAAATTCTTCCTGTATAGGCTATTCTGCCATCAAATGAAGGACTAAAGCTTGACAATTTGAATCATCCAACAATTTTGCCAGACCTTGACCCTTCACTAGTTTAGTAGGCTTGATGTCCACATCATATTCCATTATCTTAGCAATCCATTTTCCCCTTTTAACTTCACTATCAAGCTGAGTTAATATCTCCTTAATGGTGGCATTGGGAACATAAGCAATGACCTTAGAATGTAAAACATAAATTCTGAAAAATTTTAATGCTTTTACTAGTGAATAAGCTTTATTTTCCAATGTTCTGTACTTCAACTTTGAGTCCCTGAGAGTCTTGCTAAAAAATGCAATTGGCTATTCTAGTCCCTCATTATTCTTCTGTAACAAAACAACAACTAATGTATCCTCTGATGCAAAAGAAAAAGTCAAAAACTCCTTTGAAAAATTAGGACTCACTAGCACCAGATCTTTTGTAAGAGCCAACTTTGTCTTCTCGAATGAATTCCTAGCCTTTGTTGTCCATTTCACTTCCTGATCTTTCTTCAACATAGCTGTTATTTTCTTAATAGTCTCAGCAAAATTCAGTATAAACCAATGCATAAAATTATTTTTCCCAATAAAAGATTGCACATCCTTCTTGCTTCTAGGCAAACTGATCTTCAAAATGACTTTAACCCTTTCAGGATCTATCCTTATCCTACCAGCTGAAACCAAATGTTCTAACAACTTACTCTCATGCACATCAAAATTTGACTTTTTTGGATTAAGGGACAGTCCATATTTTCTGCATTTCAAGAAAGTTCATTTTAGATTCTTTAGATGCTCTTCATCAGACTGTAAAAAAACTATTATGTCATCCAAATAGATCACCACAAACTTCTCCTTCTCTCCAACAAAGGCTATGTCCATAGCTCTTTGAAAGGTAGCTCTAGCATTCATCAACCCAAAGGGCATTTTATCGTACATGAAAGTACCCTAAGGGGTAGTGAAGGATATCTTTTCTCTATTATCAGGGTGCATTGCAAATTGGTTATACCCAAAAAAACCATCCACCGTTGAAATCCTTTGAGCACCCACCACCTTCTGCAAGATTTGCTCAACTTTTGGTAATGGGTAATTATCCTTTAAAGAATACCTATTCAGATTATGGAAGTCTACGGACAACCTTATTTCTCCATTCTTTTTTCTGATAGGAACTAGGTTTGCTACCCATGATGAATATCAAAGAGGAACAATGATTTTAGCATCCAATAAATTTTTAACCTCCTTTTCTATGATAGGGAATAAGGCAGTATTGATTCTCCTCAACTTCTATCTAAATGGTTTTACATTGGGCTTCAAAGGCACTTTATGCTGAATAATACTTGTATCATAAGTTTTTAGATCTTCATATGACCAAGCAAAAATATCAACATATTCTTTCAATAGTTTAATGTACCTTTCTCTTTGCTCCACTGAAAGTTCCTTTGAGATCTTTATTATCCTGGGATGCTCCTTTGTGCCAATGTTACAATCCATTACATTCTCCTCTGAAGACTGCATATTTGGTTTCAATGGGGTGTCATCCTTTGAAAAAATACTCTCAAGGGGTACCAAGCCATTTGGAATAAAATTACTTTTCAGCTCAATTATTTTATGACTAGCAATTTCATTTTCTACAAATTCCTCAAAATATTTAGTCCCATCATCCTACTCTTGATCAATTAAAGAATTAGAGAACTCACCAGTCGGTTCTAAAAACCTTTTAATCTATAGATCATCCTCAAAAAACCTCCATTGCTTGATGCTATCAGGCATTGAAGGTCTGTACCTGACTTTTATATGATACTTTAGCTGAGTTGTCTTAGGAATCTTAAAATGCGTAGCTGCTAGAGAAAGTGAATCAGTAGTTTGGTTATGATCTCTAGGAATATAGGAAATATTGAATGCCACAAAGAAATTATCTATCATGTCTCAGACTTCATTCCTGTACACTTTCAACAAATCTTGCTTTACTTGGTAGTTGTTCCTCACCTGCTGAAGAACCAACTTGGAGTCACCATAAACCGAGATTTGCTGAATACCCACGTCTTTTGCAGTGTTTAAACCCAACAACAATGCCTCATTCTCTGCTGTATTGTTTGTGGTTACAAACTCCAATTTGTACATTAGACTTACTGATTCACCACCAGGAGAAATCAACATAATACCTACTCCTGCTCCCTCCTTGGATGAGGAGCCATCAAAATACATTTGCCACAATTCATCTTTCTGTTTTATAGAACGCTTGATTGGTATTTCTTTTTCAACTTGCCTTATGCCACTAGTATTATCATCACTGAAATGCAACATACATGAGCCCAAGTCCTTTTCAACAGCATATAATGGATGATTAGTTGGATTCTTGTCATTAGTAACAATATAAGAAAACTTCAACTCTCTATACAACCTCCTATTCTCACCTCCAAAAATAGGGGAAGTTGCATATGATAAGTCCATATGTAAAGTGCCCCCTACTTTCTTAGCCCAAGACCTAGAAGGAAGCATTCCAAATTTAGTTTTGATATCTGCCACTACTACATCCATAATAACACTCTTCATTGGTAGTTGTGTTATGTTAACCACCATGTCCTTTATTAATCCCAAACACTTGACAACTCTAGAATCAAAAGCATACAAGTCATGATAAGGTTTTGTTATGCTTAACCCCAAAGCTTCCATGACTGCTTTTGGCATTAAATTGTGAGATGCACCTGAATCCAAAAGACAATTGTGAATCATCTGATCATAAATGGTTAATGTGATATAAAAAGTTGGAGATGAACTTGCATAATTTTTTAGTTTTCTCTACTAAAGAAGATCCAATAAAAAATTTAGGATTCTCTTTCTGTAAATTTAATGTGTCTGAGGGTACCTGACTGGCTTCTGAACCCATCATTTTTAAAACTAAATTCTTATAACAGGGATTTTTTATCAATTCAGTAAAAGGAATTGGTACATTGAGCTACTAGAAGCAGAGTGGTACATTGAGCTACCACAAGCCAAATACCTAGATTCTAACTCCTTGGATTTCATGTTCCTATAGTATTTACAACTCCCCATTAGATACGATGAAAGGGTGGAGATCTTGCTATCTTGCCACCAGAATACTGCAGACCACATAACCGACCAAATCCATCAGTGGCGGTGACACCGTAGTTTGTGCAATAGTCAACTTGATGACAAAATATTCCTGGATTGGTTCCTAAAAACATTGCTACCACTTATAGCAAAGGATGTCACATCCGAAGGTCCCTAATCTGAAGAGGAGGCCATCTTGAAAGCCTAGTAGTTTAATCTGATATATGTACAGTCTGGATACCTTTACACTGTCATTCCAGATGCTCCCTATGCAGGTACCTCCTACCGAGATGCATCGGGGGCATCCCGTTCTGTAGATGACATCATAGGTTTTGTCTCCCACCAACCACAGCACCGTTTGATACCACCTACAATACCACTACAACTAAGCAACACCCCCAGTGTTTCCTGCTAAAACCAAACTTCGAACTATGCAAGAATGATGTCTCAGTCTGGAGCCACAACTTCTTATGCACAACTTGTGCCACTGCAGCAGGCCTAGGAATTAGCTTTCCTGGCACAACAATATACGAGACAAATGCCCAGATTTGTGGCACTTACACCCACCCAAGTTTAGTATGCACCACCAATGCAAGCCGTTAAATTCCCCTCCCCTACTTTGCGAGCACCTTTAGGACGGGTGTTTGCACAGCAAAACCATCCTAACCAGCCAACCCCCAATAACCAACAAGGGAAAGCTAGAAATAACTAAGCCTAGAACCAAGGCAACAATCAACCATAGGGAGGTGGTCAAAAACCAAACCTTCCCAACAATGCCGGTGCAAACCGGTCAGCCAAAAATCCTCAGCAACCAAATGCACCTATATGCAATGCTCTGTTGCATACAAACCATCCATGCAAGTTGTGTGAGGTCTACAGGAACTATACACTGAAGAAATTTCTGTGTTTTACTGTTTGCTGGTTTATGTCAACATTTCGTGGTTTTCACATACAGTCGATTTTGCATTGGCTGTAGGTTACTTATGAAATTTTACTGAACAGTTAAACACACAGTAAAATACACTAACAGGTTGAAAAACACATTTAACAATCACGCCATAAAATGATAGACTCAGAGATTTTTGGCCAAAATCAAGCCCTAGAAAAACCCCCATGGGGAAAACCAGTCAGAGAGAGAGAGTTTATTATTATGCTTCAGAAAAAAAAAAATCAGACATTCATTTACAGTCCAAAATTCAACTTATCTCAACCAGCAAACTGTCTCGTTTTCAGTGCATATGCTGCCTCAATTTCTGTGCATTTCTTTTCTCAAAAAACGTGCCAAAAATAGCAGCAAATCTCAGCCTCGATTTCTGTGCAGAAGAAGAAATTTTGCCCTCGATTTTCATTCCCAGAACAGCAGAAAAATCCGTACAGTACGGACAGCAATAAATGCTCCGTACACCTCAAAACTCGTGCCTGAAAATTACAGAATGCTGCCTCGATTTCTATGCCCAAAACCGTACAGTACGGATGGAAATAAATGTGCCTGTACACCCTCGATGTTTGTGCATCCGTGCCAGCAATAAATGCAGGCCATACACCCTCAATTTCTATGCAATCGTACCAGCAATAAATGCAAGCCGTACACCCCTCGGGTTCTATGCAAAACAATAAATGCAGTCTCGAAATTTGTGCCCACCAAAATCTCTTTAGTAGGGTGTCTCGAAATTCATGCCCTCTCTCCTTCTTTAGCTCTCTTTTCTTCCTTCTCCTCTCCAAGATGAAAAGTGAAGTGTT
>LPNX010066055.1:607098-666658 GCA_001517045.1 Pseudotsuga menziesii | reverse complement strand
GTCTGCTACCTGCTCATCAGTGGATATATACTGTAGCTCAACTGCCCCTCTCTGAACATAGTCATGGATGAAATGGTACCTGATCTCAATGTGCTTCGACTTGTCATGAAACAATGGATTCTCAGAGAGCTGAATGCAACTCTGATTGTCACAATAGATCACCGTAGGCCTAAGCTATTAATCAAATAAATCTACCAATAACTTGTGAAGCCGCAGTGCTTCACAGGTAGCCTGATTGGCTGCCATATACTCAGCCTCAGCAGAACTCAGTGCAACGGACTTCTGTTTCCGACTAAACCACGACACTACTACCGAGCCCAAACTGAAACAACAACCAGAAGTGCTCTTCCGATCCCTCACACAACCTGCCCAGTCTGAATCTGTGAACCCAACCAAGCTAACTCCACCCGAACCCCTGTAGTCCAGACCATAATCCACCGTACCTGCAAGATATCTCAGTATGTGCTTTGCGAAAGTCCAGTGCACACTCCTAGGCTCAACCATGAACTGACTAAGAGTGTTAACTGCAAAACACAAGTCTGGCCTGGTATTGACCAGATACATCAATGACCCAATGAGCTGACGATATAAAGTGGGATCCACCAACTTACCCTCAGAAGCATGAAGTTTCTTCTAGTTGGTGATCATAGGTGTACACATCGGCCTGCAGTCCTCCATCCGAAATATCTTCAGAATATCAACTACATACTTCCCCTGTCCAAGGAAAATATGTCCAAGCTCCTGCCAAACCTCCATCCCCAGATAGTAATGCATCAGTCCAACATCTGTCATCTCGTACTCCGATGCTAGATATCTCTTACAATGTGTAATGAGACGCTCATCACCTGTGATAAATAGATCATCAACATATAGCAGAAGAATGAGCGGATCTCCTCCAACCACAATGAAGTATAGGTTGGGATCAGCCTCACTCTTCTAGAATCCCATCGATGTCAAGTAAGTATCAATCCTGGAGTACCAAGCTCTAGGATCTTGCTTCAGTCCGTACAAGGCTTTCCTCATCCTGCACACATGAGAATCTCTCCCATGGATCTCAAATCCCTATGGATACTCTAAATATACCTCCTCCTGTAGAAGACCATTGAGAAATGCAGTCTTCACATCCATCTGGTGGATCTTCCAACCCATCTCTACTGCTATAGATATAACTACCCTGATAGAAGAATACTGAGCAATTGGAGCAAATATCTCATCATAGTCAACTCCCTCAACCTGTGAGAACCCCCGTGCCACAAACCGAGCCTTGTACTTCTCCACACTACCATCCACAACATGCTTTATCTTGTAAAGCCACTTGGAAGTCACAACTGACTTCCCCTCAGGTCTCGGCACTATCTCCCAAGCATCATTCTTCATGATGGAATGGTACTCTTCCATCATGGCATCTATCCATACTTGATGCTGGGAAGCCTCCTCAAATGTGGATGGCTTAGAGTCATGAAGACTTGCATCAAGGGCCATACCATACCTGTCTGGCTCCACTACTGTCCTGATCTGCTCCTGGGGCCTACCAATTGCCTCTGCATGGTTCAAGGTCTCCTGAAGCCACTTAGGCTTCCTCTTCCTTGAAGACTGCTCCTCCCAAACTGGTCTTGGGCTCTCCGCATCTGAGGAAGTCCCAGTACCTAAAGGTCCAACACCCTGAGGACCAGTACCTGATGAACCTATGCCTGATGAACCTGTGATCTGAGGACTCAAACCTGAACCTATCCCTAAAACTATCCCTGAAGTGCTAGCCACCTAAATCAATGAACCTGTATAAGTTGTTCCTGTACCCTGTGATCCAGTCACTCCAGAAACCTGTGGACCAGATAGTTGCATCGAAGAAGCTTGTACCAACTGAGGTGTGGGAGCTGGTGTCTCCCCCTGCTCTAACTCCCTAGACTTCCTGAAGGCTCTCTCCTCATCAAAATTCACTTCCCGTCGGACAACAGCTTTCCTCAGGCTAGGTAAGTAAAGCCGATAGGCCTTCGAAGTCTCGTCATATCCCACAAATATACCTCTCTCTGCAGTGGAATCAAACTTCATCCTCTTCTCAGAAGGGACGTGAGAGTAAGTCAACGAGCCAAATATGTGAAAGTGGCCCACCTCAGGCTTCTTGCCTGAATACATCTCCTCAGGAGTCTTACTCCCCACTGCCCTGTGAGGACTTCTATTCTGTAGATAAACTACAGTGCTACATGCCCCTGCCCATAGAAATAAAGGTAACCCCTGATCATGAAGCATCAGTCTGGCTGCCCCCACAATCGACCTGTTCTTTCTCTCTGCTACTCCATTCTGCTCAGGAGTGTAAGGAACTTTCAACTGTCTCTGAATTCCCCCCTGTCTACAGAATGCATTGAACTCCTTGGAGGTATACTCACCCCCATTGTTCGATCTCAACATTCGGATCTTCCTCCTTGTCTGCTTCTCCACAAGGGCTTTGAACCCTTGGAAGACTCTCAACACAAGTGGGTACTTCTTGCTCCTCAAGAAGTAGATCCAGATCTTCCTGGTATAGTCATCAATGAAGCTAATGTAGTACCCAAAACCTGTCAAAGACACTGATGACATAGGACTACATATGTCAGAATGGATAAGATCTAGCACCCCTACAGCTCTCGTGTCACTGGTCGGAAAAACAGTCTTGGTGTACTTTCCCAAAGCACACCCCCTACACACATCACTCCGCTCAATGCTGAACTCCGGTAATCTCGTAACCATGCTCCTCAACAATATGAGAGCTGGGTGATGTAGGTGGGCCATCCTCCAATGCCATAGCTCACATAGATCACTGCTGCTGCTGTGTGCTAGAGCACACTGTGGTTGAAACAAGATCTTGTACAGCTTTCCACATCTGACTCCAATGTCCATGGCACTAGACATACCTGTAGCCTTGGGATACACCTGCACTCTCCCATCTGAAAAGCACACCCCAAGACCCCTGTCCTCAATGGTGGAAACTGACACAAGGTTCTTCTTCAGCCCAGGGACATACAACACATCCCTCAGAGTCATGAGACTCATTGACTCCCTCTGAAATGTGATGGTCCCCCGACCAACAGCTCTAACAATGGTGTTGTATCCAAGGACAACCTCCACATCTTCGCCTATCTGAGATAGCTCCAAGAACATCTCTCAAGCTCCAGTCATGTGGCTCAAGGCTCCGCTCTCAATATACCAAGTAGTGGAGGTGGATGGACTCCCCTGATGCCCTGCCAACAATGAGTGCTCACTATCCATATCCATGTCTGTGCTGGTGGCTAAAGAGACTCTCTCTCACTCCATCTGTCCAGGATATAGGGAAACTCCCTCTGAAATGCATCACCAAACTCATCAACATCTGCTGAGGCTGCTGTCTGCTATCCCTGTCCTTTCTTCTTTTTCTTGCTTGGACACTGTGAAGCATAGTGCCCAAACGCCTGACATGCATAACACTTGATTTTACTCAAGTCTTTCTTCTGCCCACTTTGCTACTGCTGCTTGGCCCCACCCTTCTTGGGACCCTTCTTCTTCTTGCCCTTAGCTGCCAAAGCCACATTCTAGTCATCAACCCCACTATGAGATGTACTGCCTTGTACAATACCTCTCCTAGTCTCCTCCTGCACAAAGTCATCCCAAAGTCTATCCCAGGTAGGTAGGTTCTCTCTGCCCACTATGGCTTGTACAAATGCACCCCAGGGTTTTGAAGCCCCATTCACTGCTGTGCGTACTATCTCTGTAGGGGCTACCACCTCCCCAACCGCTGCAAGTTCATCCCGAACTGTAGAAATCCCAGTAATATATGTTGTGACTTCCTTACCCCGATTCATCTTTATACTTTTGAGTTCCTCTTTGAGAACCATCTTCCTGTTCTCATTGGAACTCTCATACAAACTGATCAAGGCTGACCACATCAAGTGTGCCCTAGTCTTGCCTGAAATGTGAGGGATTATGTGGTCTTTAACTGCATCTAGAATGATCCTCCTAGCTTTACAGTCCTTCTTGTTGAAAGCTGATAGAGCTGCTGCATCTGCTGATGCGGGAATGACAACCAAGTTAGCTATAGTGTTCCTAACTATATCCATCCATAACTCATTCTCCTCCAGTATCAGTAAAATTCTGGCCTTCCACGACACAAAATTTCTTCTCCCATCCAGCCTATCCTCCAGTCTAAGACTTGTAGCCATCTCTACACCAACCCAACAAAGTGCTGCCCACTGACAGAAGGTAAAATACTAAAAATTTCTGAGATCTGGAAATTTCTGTGTGTCTGCAAACTATCACTGTTTTCTGCCCCCAAGCTCTGATACCATGAAGAAATTTCCATGTTTTACTGTTTGCTGGTTTATGTCAACATTTCATGGTTTTCACATACAGCCGGTTTTGCATTGGCTGTAGGTTACTTATGAAATTTTACTGAACAATTAAACACACACTAAAATACACTAATAGGCTGAAAAACACATTTAACAATCACACCATAAAATGATAGACTCAGAGATTTTTGGCCAAAATCAAGCCCTAAAAAAACCCCCATGGGGAAAACCATCCACAAAGAGAGAGTTTATTATTATGCTTCTGAAAAAAAAATCAGACATTCATTTATAGTCCAAAATTCAACTTATCTCAAACAACAATCTGTCTCGTTTTCAGTGCATCTGCTGCCTCAGTTTCTGTGCATTTCCTTTCTCGAAAAATGTGCCAAAACAGCAGCAAATCTCAGCCTCGATTTCTGTGCAGAAGAATAAATTTTGCCCTCGATTTTTGTGCACAGAACAGCAGAAAAATCCATACAGTACAGACAACAATAAATGCTCCGTACACCTCAAAACTCGTGCCTAAAAATTATAGAATGCTGCCTCGATTTCTGTGCCCAAAACCGTACAGTACGGATGGCAATAAATGTGGCCACACACCCTCAATTTCTGTGCAGCCATACCAGCAATAAATGCAGGTCATACACCCTTGATTTCTATGCAGTCGTACCAGCAATAAATGCAGGCCATACACCCCTCGGGTTCTGTGCAAAACAATAAATGCAGTCTCGAAATTCATGCCCACCAAAATCTCTTTAGCAGGGTGTCTTGAAATTCGTTCCCTCTCTCCTTCTTCAGCTCTCTCTTCTTCCTTCTCCTCTCCAAGATGAAAAGTGAAGTGTTTTTCCTCCCTCAACCCTTTTTGTCTAAACCCTAAGTGGGAATCTAATCCAACGGTGGAGAAAGATCCAATCCAATGGCTAAGATTCAATGAGAGTAAAAATCACATTTATTTAAATCACTTAATTAAATTTACTCACCCACTTAAATTTATCAAAAAGTGACTTTAACTTTATAAAGTTTCATTAAGTAGCATTTAATGTGAGGGTCAGCTTTTTCCCTTTTCTAAGTGACTTAGGCAAAAAGTCACTTAGGGAACAAATTCCTAGGTACAAAACTAACATACACACGAATTCCTCTTCATGGGTTTCGTTAAGCAAGCCATTCAAAATGAGGTTCAGCATGCTACTAATACGGTAGCCCAAGCTCAACCCAACCCGACAGCACTAGGACCTCCTCCCATGGTGCTCTAGAACCCGTTACCAATGGAAGGATTGGTAGCAACTGCACCCTTTCCCCAAACCGATCCCATAGCCCACCCTGTTACACATCTCACGGAGACAGGAGTACACCAACTGCTAGTGATGAAAACTAAAGAGATCAACCTTCAGACTGGATGGAACCAATACAGATCCGACTACCCTATCTTTGGTAACTTGAACCACCTACCCTACCTTTGAGGGCCCAAGATGTGTTGGCTCTTGTCTAGCCTGTTATCCCTAAAGTTGAACCTAGACTACAAGGGTTCAAGCTTAAGGAAATATTTTTCAAAAATATAAATGAATGAAGTCAAAATGAAAACCAAGCTGGTATGAAATCAAAGCTATTGGAAAATCACACAATTATCAAAGAACTAGGATGGTATGTCATGAGAGCTATAGGAGAATAAAAAAATCATACAAGCACTATATAACATAAAACAAGATACAAGATTTAATATCGAAGTAACTACGATCATGAAGTCATGAAATGAAACTGTCTCTGTTTTTTTTTAAATATAAAAGATAATTGTATTTCAACATAAGAATCACTGCAATGGAATTCAATGGACCATATACATGATAAATTACAAGAAACACAATTCATAATACACACAAACAAATCATAATCATACTCATATCAGGGTAGAACCTGTATTGAAGATGTAGAGTATTTTATTTCATATAGAGAGTGTTCAAAACTGGATCTTCATAACTCCAAAAAATGCCAACCTCTGTCTCATCTAGAGACTCCCCTTAAACTACAAAATATTTGTTTCTTTAAGCTAACTATAAGATCCTACATCTATGGATCGAACCTTCTCAAAAATAGGGAATTCAATCCCTTTTAAATAGTATTCAAGTACAAGTGTAATATAGGAAATACATCTTTCAAATAAATAACATTATTTCAAAAGCAAACTACAATTCAACTTCTAAACGCTTCTGGAAGCCTATGCTAATATAGCTAAATCACTCAAAACCTAGGAACGCTTCTGCAATCTGGCGAATTTAGAATCTTTGTTGTCCTCCTTATTCTGAGCTTTGATGAGTTCTAGCTACTTCTGAATAGCTCGTTTTTCCCTTAGAATATCTTTGGATATTATCAGCAACTTTTGATATTCTGTCTCCTTTTCCTCCAGATCTTCACGAAGTCTCTTGTTGGCTACCATCAACTTTTCATTAATGTTTTGCAAATACCTGGTTTGTTCTTTGTATGTCTGCAAAGACTTCTTAACTTGGTTTAGTTATAGAGATATTTCCAAGTCTTCTTCTCTTATATGGGCTTCTTCTTCCTGTAGAGTCCTTGATGCTAAACCATCATCTGAATTAACCTGCTTGTTTGTGCAAAAGGATTCAGGTATAGACCCTGCAACACCTTGAATATCAATAAACCTCTCAATATCTACGCAATACTGATCCTTTGATGTATGTACAGTTTCTTCACTACGAGCATCGTCTATCATTACAACTTCCATGGCATCTTCATGTGCTGATCTTTTCTCTGTCTGCAGCTTCTTCCTTAACTTGGTTCTTGGCTTCATACCCTTGTTCTCTGTCTTCAATAATTGATTACAAATTTCACTTTTTGATGCTATATTTTTCAGCATAACACTTAGTTTTTTAGGGTTTTCATTTGTGCATGAAGCTTCAGGATACAAACCTTCCTGGATGGGTTTCTCTGTAGTATTCTTTCCTTCTTTTTCAACAGTTTGAATTGGTTTTTTGGGACTTGTTGTTTGCTTGTATGAATTTTCCATCATTCTTTTTCCTTTCTCTTTAAGGTTTTATTTAAGCCCTAGATCTGTTAATAGAGCTTCCCATGTTCTTCCCTCCTTTTGCAACTGAGATAAAATCAATAGCTTAATCAAGTCTTGATGATAGACAGATCGAGCAGTATGCTCGAGATGGTCCTGAAGCTTGGAAATCATCTTTTGAAGGCTTTTTAATAAATAAAATGGGAGATTTACCTGTATATTTCCATTAATGTGCATCGAAAACTTTAAATGGCATTTAAGCACTCTGTCATACCTGCCATCGCATGTGATATAATTTTGTATCATCTCTAAAGGAATCTTCTAGCTTGGCTTCATTTTGCTAACATGGACATCGCTTTTCCAATCTAGCTTCTCAAATCCTGGCATAAAAAATTCACTGAAATCTCCTTGGAAATCCTGTTGTTTAAACCATTTCTACCCCTGTGCCGGAACATCTATTGCCTCCGCAATATAATCCTCATTTACCCTAACTGTTAAGCTTTCAAGCTGAACTTTTTCATCTCAATTACTTTTTAATAAATGACATGGTTACCTGTGAGTGGTAACCTTGTAATTTCTGACAAAAGTTAAACCATCCGGCCTTCTTCATTAATTTAGCTGACCTGTGAAATTTCATTATCCACTCTGTATTGTTTGGCTCCAACCTACAAATTAAACCTCCTGGCTTTCGTTTTACCATAACCTTTGGATCTTCTTCCTCTGCTGTCTTTGACATTTTTAAAACCCTTCACACTATACCCTTTCAACAGGGAATTTTTACTGCAACCGCTTTCTTTGAGATGCATGGAAACATATATGATGCAATCCAGCCCTTTTAACATACCATCTTTCAGAGTTTGAAAACAAACCCTAGATGCTTCAAACCCTAATTTTTCTATTCGTAAACAATGAACATTGATAGTATACAAACGGCTCTCTGAATGTCCTTCTCTAGTTAACCAGAGTATTGGGAAAAATAATGAGACATATTTTTAGGGAAAAGGATGAATTATGTAGACTCTTCCACGATCAGTACTAATATTCATTGCATGTAGTGCTTTAATTTCAAAATGAGAACAGGTGTACAATCCCATAAATGACACGATAAAATCCATAATTTTGTGGAGAGGGGTGCTTTTAAAGCATGTTTATACCAATGTACTGAATAACATGAATATAACCATATTTCATAACCCCTTTATATTCCAACATGAAATAACAAAATTTTTAATGAAATACCCTTTTAAAATCTGCTGCCAGTAAGTGAAATGCTGCTAGTTCGTGAAATGATGTCAGTTTGGATAATGCTGCCAGTTTTAACAATCCACTATATAATATAAAATCTCTTGCACATACATAGGTTCATGACTAATGAGTGAATATTTTGATGATTCAAAAGACTAAAAGAAACCATAATGGCGTTCAATCAAACATAAGGCGTAAAACAAAGGAAAAATTTAAAAATAAAAACACATGACAATCAAATATCTTAAGGTAAAAAGGTCAAACAACCTTAGAGATAACATCTGGCTCCATCTGGGGACAAAGTTTTCCTGTGAAACTTTGAGAACATGTTGACCAGTGCATTCAAAAATCTGCTAAAGTCATTTCTGTCTTATTGGGTTGGAGTCTTATTTGAAGAAAAAATGATATATACAGTGAATATGTACAATAACACTTTGTCTTTCAATATGTGTAAAAAATATTTAAGAAACTTCCATTGACTGGACCTACAATCTCTTCACCTTTCAGATTTTGTAAGACAAAAGTATTGTTTCCAAGGATCTTTATCACTGAAAAAGGCCCTATCCATAAATTTTCAAACTTCCCATGCTTACCTTTTTCTTCCTTTTGTGCATCCCACCTGAGAACAAGGTCACCAACTGCAAACATCTCTTTTTTAACTTTCTTATCAAAGCTTTTCTTCATTCTTCTTTTATGTCTCTCAGTTGTATCCTTGATAGCTTCCCTCTCCTGCTGCAAATGAATTATCTAAAACATTCTTCTTCTTATTTCTTTCTTTATTTCCTGCATAAACTTAATGATTGGGGTCACTAATTGAACAAGAAAAACAACATCAATTCCATACACCAATTGGAAAGGGGATGTCCCAATTGACTTTTTAATTGTTACTCTATCATCCCAAAGAGAAAATTTTAGTTTGGTATCCCAACTCCTTTTGTTTTCAAATAGCATTTTCTTGATACTGTTTACAATATTTTTGTTACTAGATTATGCTAATCCATTTCCCTATGGGTAGTATGGTGTGGACTATTTTAAACTAATATTATTTTCTTGACAAAAGTTCGCCATCTTTTTTTATTTAAAAGCAGGAGCATTATCAGTAACTAATTTCCTAGGGCATCCAAATCTACCCAGAATGTTTTCTTGAAGGAAAGTAATTATGACTTGTTCAGTTGCTCTCCTTGTAGGAACTGCTTCCACCCATTTAGTGAAAAAATCAATAGAAATTAGAATCCATTTATGCTGTCCACTAGAGGGAGGATGAATTTCACCGATGAAGTCTTTATCCCACTGCTAAAATGGACCATTCACTGAAATAGGTTTCAAAGGTAAAAACTAAAGCTTATGCTTACCTGCAAACTTTTGACATTCCACACACGATCTAACCTGATGATATACATCTGAGAAAAGGGTAGGCCAATAATATCCTGCTCTCAAGATTTTCAATGTAGTTGCCTTCCAATACTTGTGTCCTCCACAAACTCCACTATGCAATTCTGTAATCACAGCATCAACTTCGGATTTCTCCAAACATTTCAACAATATTCCTCCTGGATCCTTCTAGTACAAAATCTGATCTATTAAAACATACTTCATTGCTTTTAGTTTTAATGTTATGCATTCATTTCTATTCAATTCGAGAAGGCATTGTAAATACAAAAGGAAATATACAACATATTTATACCAATCAAACTCACCATACCTGTTATAAACCTGCTGCTTACTATATTATGTTGCCATAACCTGCTCTGACTGTTCTTCCGTCACATGAAGATTCAAAACCTGACAATTTGATTTTGTCAGAAGTTTAGCTAATCCCTATCCTTTTACCAAATTTGTTGGTTTAATTTCTATGTCATACTCCATAACCTTAGCTATCCATCTGCCTCTTTTTCCTTCACTGTCAGGCTGTGCTGAAATCTCCTTGACTGCTGAATTTGGGACATATGCCAAAACCTTATAATGTAAAACATATATTCTGAAAAATTAAGAGCTTTAACTAAGGAATATGCTTGCTTTTCCATTATATTATATTTCAGCTTTGAGTCTCTTAATGTTTTACTGAAGAATGAAATTGGTTGTTCCAAATCATCTAAGTTCTTTTGTAATAATACAACAGCTATAGTGTCTTCTGATGCAAATGAGAAGATTGCAAAATCTTTTGTATAATCAGGAGCCATTAATACTGGGGCTTCTATTAATGCTTGCTTTATGGCTTCAAATGCTTGTTTAGCCTGGTTAGACCACTTAACCTCCCTATCTTTCTTAAGCATCTGAGTGATATGCTTTATTATTTCTGCAAAATTGGGAATAAACCATCTTAAAAAGTTGATTTTTCCAATAAAAGATTGAATTTCTTTTTTATTTCTAGGAATACTGATTTTTAAGATAGCCTTGACTCTCTCTGGATCTATCCTTATTCCTCCAGCAGAAACAATATGCCCTAACAATTTGCCTTCTGTTAGGGCAAAGTGAGACTTTTTTGGGTTTAGTGATAAACCAAACTTTCTGCATTTAATAAAAAAAATTCTTAAATGTTTAAGATGATCTTCATTAGACTTAGAAAAGACTGTAATGTCATCTTGGTATATCACTACAAACTTTTCATTTTCACCGACAAAAGCTATATCCATAGACCTCTGAAAAGTAGCACTTGCATTCATGAGACCAAAGGGCATTTTGTCGTACATAAAGGGCCCCCATGGAGTAGTAAATGTTGTTTTTTCTCGGTCCTCCGGCTGAACTGCAATCTGGTTATAACCAGAAAATCCATCAATCATTGAAATTTTGTGAGAACCTACTACCCTCTGCAAAATATGATCTATTTTCGGTAATGAATAGTTATGCTTGATACAAGATTTATTCAAGTTACGGAAGTCTACACATAATATTATCTCTCCATTCTTCTTACGTATAGGCACTAAATTCGCAACCCAAGATGAATACCTTAGAGGCACAATAATTTTTGCATCTAGTGGTTTTTTTACCTCTTTTTCAATTATTGGCAGTAATGTTGGGTTAAGCCTTCTAAGCTTCTGTTTAAAAGGCTTAGTATTTGGTTTTAGAGGAGTCTTATGCTGAATTATGCTAGTATCATATGTTTTTAAATCATGATATGACCAAGCAAAAATATCCCTATATTCTTTCAGCAAACCAACATATTTTCTTCTTTCTTCATCTGACAACAATTTTGACAATTTTATCCCCTTAGGCTGATTTTCAGAACCAATATTATACTCCATAACATTATCCTCAGTAGTCTGCAGAGTGGGTTTTATCAGTGTATCATCTTTTGAAAACAATCATTCTAAAGGAACAAGTCCCTTAGGAATGAAATTCCCTTTTAACTCAACAATTTTGTGATCAGCAATTGAATTATTTCTGCAAGGTTCATTTTCTACCCATTCCGAATCTTGTTCATGATCAACTGTATCATCTGAGAATTCACCTACTAATTCCAGAAATTCTTTTATTTCCTGATCATCATTAAAAACTTTCCAATGTTGGACATTATCTGGGACAGCAGGTCTGTACCTTACATCAATTGGATATTTTAGATGAATTACCTTTGGAACCTTGAAATAGGCTACTGCTAAAGCTAGGGAATCAGTTGTCTCATTATATTCTCTTGAGACAAAAGTTATATTGAAGGCTATGAAGAAATTTTCAACTAGATCCCAAACCTCATTCCTATAAACCTTCAATAAATACTGATTTACTTGGTAAACCCTTTTTACTTGTTGAATAACTAATTCAGAGTCGCCAAATACAATAAGTTCTTTTATACCCAAGTCTTTTGCTGCTCTTAACCCAAGAATCAAGGCCTCATATTCAACAGTATTATTTGTTGTTTTAAATTCCAATTTGTACATAAGGGAAATAACCTCACCTCCAGCTGAAATCAATAATACTTCTGCTCCTGCCCCCTCTTTACTTGATGCACCATCAAAATACATCTGCCACAATCCATCTGGTTCCTCTTTCTTTACCTAAACTAGAATATCTTTATGCACTTGTAAAACCCCTTCAATTTCATCATTTAATTGCAATATACAAGAACCAAATTTTCATCAATTGAATAGATCGGATGATTATTAGGGTGTCTATGGTCACTTACCAAATATGCCATCTGCACCTCTTCGTAAAGTCTTCTAAATTCTCCTCCAAATACTGGAATTGTAGCATATAAAAGATCCATCTGTAGAGTTCCTCCCACTTTCTTTGCCCAGGATCTAGACAATAACATAGCAAATTTAGGCGAAATATCTGCTACAACTATATCCATCAATACACTCTTCATAGGTACCTGGGTTAAATTCACCACCAAATCCTTGATTAGCCCAATACATTTCATTGCCCTAGAATCAAATCCATACAAATCATGGTATGGTTTAGTAACACTCATTCCGAAAGCCTCCATGACTGCTTTTGGCATGATATTATGTGAAGCTCCTGAATCTAGCAGACAATTATGCAATAGATGATCATTTATTGAAAAGGTTATATAAAAAGGAAGAGGATATTCAGAATTATCATCACGCTGATCAAAAGTTTTTGACCCTACAATGATAGTAGGCTTTTCATCCTGCAAATTGATCTCCTCAGATGTGATAGGAGTAGAATTCAATGCATTTCTAAAAGTTTTAAAAGCTGCTTCCCTGTAAACTTTACTCTTAATCAACTCTGTTAAAGGCACAGGGATTTTCACTTTATTAAGCTCATGCTTGAAACTTAAACCACTTACAGATTTATTCATCTCCTCGGGATTCACAACTTCATCTTTTCTTTCATTTACAATTTGTTTCTGATTTGCAGACATATTTTGTTTAAGAGGAAGTGCTTTCACCAATTTTTTAACTTGTGCTGCACGTTTTACCCCTGATCTTAGACCATATGATTTTTTTGGTATTTCCTGACAGACTTCAGGCATAGACATCTGATAATCATCTCCTTCATAATGATCTATTTCTGCAGCATACTGATAATCAGATCTAGTCAGAAAATGAGAGGAAGAAACACCATCAAATCCACTAATATTATGTTCTTCCTCTTCCAAATCATCTAACTCCCTTTCATCTATTTCATATGATTCATCATATCTGACATTATTATTTTGAAAAGGAGGTTGAATACTTTGTTCTTAATTTTCTCGTCTGTCTCTCTGCATATCATTATTTCGTCTTTCTCTTGTCAAGAACCTAGGAGCAAAAGGTCTTCTAAACTGAGTCTGATTTCTTTCACCTTCAGGTATGGCTTTATTCTAATTTCTATTTCCCATTTCCAACCTATCGATCTTAGCAGACAAACTTTTTATGATTTTATTCATTTCATCCATTTTGCTATCTGATGATCTTCCTGTATGGCTGGATGTAATGATTTCTTTTTTACCCTTTTTGTCAACAATTTGGTGTTCTGTTTCCTCTTTAAGTTTGTTTGAGGCCAAAATATTTGAATCTACTTCTAATGCTGCATTTTGCATGTTTTGAAGTGACACAAATTTTCTTTCTCTTAATAGCAAAGAAAACTCATGATCAAATGAGTTTGCATAAGTTAACTTTGTTGCTGTCTCAGTAGGTTTTATTTCAGCTGGAATCCTACTGTACATTTTGTTGAATCTTTTGGAAAAGTCTCCCACAGCTTCATCCTTTTTTCTCTTTAATGATACAAACTCTGTCATGTAATACAAATAGTCTTTAGTGTCCCCCCACTGTCTCATAAATGCTTCTTCTAAAGCATCTATGCCATCTATGGAGTTTGGTGGTAATTCCCTAAACCATTTTATAATTTCACTATCTAAAATTTGAACAAAAACCCTCATCCAAACATCCTCATGTTCAAAATTATGATTGTCTGCATAACTACAGAATGTATTCTAGTGTTCTTCTACAGTGGCATCTCCCTGGACATCAAACCTTGGAAGGTACTTTTGATAATCTCCTACTGGGAGAGCATCGAGAGGATGGGATAAAACAAGTGGGCATATCTTGCTGCTACCATAGCAGCCATTTGATTTTGAGGCTGAGCCATTCTAGGGTTGGAAATGTTTAAATTTGTATTAGACTGAAGACTGCTTGACTATTATGGTGAGGGAGACAAATCACCAGAATTTGATTGATTCACTGGGACAGTCTTAACCAAAGGAATATGGGTTGAAAATAAAGAGGAAGCTCCTATTTGCAATGCTTCAAGTTTAACCTTCTCTAACAGCAAAGGATTTGTAAAGATATGGAAATTGTCAATTTGGGAAAGGGTAAATAACAAGTCTAACTCTTCTCTTCCTTTTTTTGAATGTGGGTTAAAATAAGGAACTGGAATAAATGAAGATTCAAGGATATCCAAGTCTGCAGGCTATTTAAATTTTTCTGATGAAGTAGAAATTAAATTTCTCCTAGCCTCCTTTAACAACTACTCAGGATCTGAGACTCCTGGATTCAAAGGGGATGAGGGATTTCCTCGAGTTCCTATCTTTTTTGAAGCCACTGTAACTTTTTAAAGGTGACTGAATGTAGTCTATATCATATTTGACTCATTTTGTTCACCCTGCAAAATCAGTTTCATGAAAATGTTAATTACCCAGGGAAGATATCATTTCCTTTGTCCGTCCTTGGCAATGGCGCCAAAATATGTTATCCCTAAAGTTGAACCTAGACTACAGGGGTTCAAGATTAAGGAAATATTTTTCAAAAATATAAATCAATGAAGTTAAAATGAAAACCAAGCTGGTATGAAATAGAAGCGATTGGAAAATCACACAATTATCAAAGAACTAGGCTGGTATGTCATGAGAGCTATAGGAGAATCACAAAATCATACAAGAACTGTATAACATAAAATAAGATAGAAGATCCAATATCCAAGTAACTACGATCATGAAGTCATGAAATGAAACTGCCTCTATTTTTTAAAAATATAAAAGATAATTGTATTTCAACATAAGAATCACTGCAATGGAATTCAATGGACCATATACATGATAAATTAAAAGAAACACAATTCATAATACACACAGACAAATCATAATCATACTCATATCAGGGTAGAACCTGTATTGAAGATGTAGGTTATTTTATGTCACATAGAGTGATCAAAACTGGATCTTCATAACTCCAAAAAATTCCAACCTCTGTATCATCTAGAGACTCCCCTTAAAATACAAAATATTTGTTTCTTTAAGATAACTATAAGTTCCTACATCTATGGATTGAGCCTTCTCAAAAATAGGGAAGTCATTCCCTTTTAAATAGTATTCAAGTACAAGTGTAATATAGAAAACACATCTCTCAAATAAACAACATTATTTCAAAAGCAAACTACAATTCAACTTCTAAAGGCTTTTGGCAGCCTTTGCTAATATAGCTAAATCACTCAAAACCTGGGAATGCTTCTACAATCTGGTGAATTCAGCGTCTTTGTTATCCTCGTTATTTTGAGCTTTGATGAGTTCCCGCTTCTTTTGAATAGCTCGTTTTTCCCTTAGAATATCTTTCGATATTATCAACAACTTTTGATATTCTATCTCCTTATCCTCCAGATCTTCATGAAGTCTCTTGTTGGCTACCATCAACTTTTCATTAATGTTTTGCAGATACCTGGTTTTTTCTTTGTATGTCTGCAAAGACTTCTTAACTTGGTTTAATTCTGGAGACATTTCCAAGTCTTCTTCTCTTATATGGACTTCTTCTTCCTGTAGAGTCCTTGATGCTGAACCATCATCTAAATTAACTTGCTTGTTTGTGCAAAAGGCTTCAGGTATAGACCTTGCAATGCCTTGAATATCAATAAACCTCTCAGTATCTGCACAATACTTATCCTTTGACGTATGTATATTTTCTTCACTATGAGCATCATATATCATTACAAATTCCATGGAATATTCATGTGTTAATCTTTTCTCTGTCTACAGCTTCTTTCTTAACCTGGTTCTTGGCTTCACATCCTTGTTCTTTGTCTTCAATAACTGATTATGAATTTCACTTTTTGAGGATATATTTTTCAGCATAATACTTAGTTTTTTAGGGTTTTCATTTGTGCATGAAGCTTCAGGATACACACCTTCCTGGATGGGTTTCTCGGTAGTATTCTTTCCTTCTTTTTCAACAGTTTGAACTGGTTTTTTGGGACTTGTTGTTTGCTGGTCTAAATCTTCCATCATTCTTTTTTCCTTTCTCTTTAGGGTTGTATTTAAACCCTAGCTCTGTTAATAGAGCTTCCTATGTTCTTCCCTCCTTTTGTAACTGAGATAAACTCAATAGATTAATCAAGCCTTACTGATAGACAAATCGAGTAGTATGCTTGGGATGGCCCTGAACCCTGGAAATCATATTTTGAAGGATTTTTAATAAATAAAATGGGATATTTACCTATATATGTCCATTAATGTGCATCATCAACTTTAAATGGCATTTAAGCACTATGTCATACCTGCCATCACATGTGATATAATTCTGTATCATCTCTAAAGGAATCTTTTAGCTAGGATTCATTTTGCTAACATGGACACCGTTTTTCCAATCTAGCTTCTCAAATCCTGGCATAAAAAATTCACTGAAATCTCCTTGGAAATTCTGTTGTTTAAAACATTTCTCCCCCTGTGCCAAAACATCTATTGCCTCAGCAATAGAATCCTCATTTACCCTAACTGTTAAGCTTTCAAGCTGAACTTTTTCATCTCTATAGTTTTTAATAAATGACATCGTTACCTATGAGTGGTAACCTTGTAATTTCTCATAGAATTTAAACCATCCGGCCTTCTTCATTAATTTAGCTAACATGGGAAATTTCATTATCCACTCTGTATTGTTTGGATCCAACCTGCAAATTAAACCTCCTGGCTTTCTTTTTACCATAACCTCTGGATCTTCTTTTTCTATTGTCTTCAACATTTTTAAAACCCTTCACACTATACTCTTTTAACATGGAATTTTTACTGCAACCGCTTGCTTTGAGATGCAGGGAAACATATATGATGTAATCCGGCCCTTTTTTTTTTTAACAGAAACTATAAACATATATATATAAAAGGGGGCTGCGCACAGCCATGCGTTACAGAGATGGTAGCTTCAGCAGAGAATATACATCAAAAAGGCTGTCAAAGAGGACCAGCCAAGGGATTGTCCAAAATACCCTGCAAACTGACTGTTCAAAGCTTCTAAAACTGCTAAAGGGGTAAACCCTTACGAACTGAAAACAGATAAGGAGGCAAAAAAACATTAAACATAACTTAGAGGGAACAGATTACTACATATTCCTGTTGTTTCTCGGCTGGACTACTGACTCCTCTTCCATGGGGAGGACCGCTTCAGCAACTTCGCCATTGATTTTGCCATTCACTCGGCTGGCCTGATGCATTTCAATGAATCTCTGCAGATCCTCTTGAATTCTGTCCATTTTCCCATGCATTACCCGGAGGCTGCTCTCATTATCGTCAATGCGGGCGTCATTATTGCTCACTTGCTGGGAAGTGTAGCTTACTGTTTCAGCCATCTTCTTTATCTCCTCACTCATTTCTTTGGTATCCACAACGTTAATGGCCAGAAGCTCATAAAGCCGGCGTAGATTCTTCTTAATATCCACCCAATCGCCTCCGTGAGCCATACCTTTAACCCCAGGCGAAATGGACAGACCAACAAACAAATTGATAGGCATGCTGGCAGAATTGCCTGAAGTTCTACGAAGAATCTTGGTTGTAGAAAAGAGAGAATTGAGCACCTCTAACTCATATGACAACGAAAATTTACCTGCCTGGAAGAGGCCCGAAGATCCCACAACGCCTAGCACCCTGTTCTGCCCGGAGTCCAAAACCCAAACACTTCCTGTATCCCTTTGCTCAGCAACCCGAAATTATGGCTGACTGGATCCTGTGCCAGAGGACAATACTGCCAAGACGAGCCAGTCTTTCACCAACGAACGCGATATTGGGAGAACCTTCCAGGGGAGGCCCTGAAGCCACCCTTCGCTAACACCCAGGACCACCTGCCCCAGAATTCTTTGAATTTCAAATATGCCAGAGGTTACAGAGGAGGGGTTCCGGAGCGACATTCTGAAGTCGAACATGGAGGAAGGACCGGGATAAACAAAAGTCCAAATGTGCGAGAGGTAAATGCGAAGGCTCCAGAGGCTTGCAAGCATTAAGACAGACATGACCGATTGTATGGAGGTTCGAGGAGGGATACACGCAGCGCAGGGAGGAGGATGGGCGTTTAATAGCATGTAGCCGGCGAAGGAAAACAGCAGCGGGGAGGCATAAATGCATGGGATGAGGAGGTTCGAGGAGTAGGAAGGGTGAAGAGGGATGGGTGATCCCATACCCCAAACGCAAAACCTTCTCCACCTTAGGCTTAGGCATGAAACCATAGTTTTAGGCAAAAAACAAAACTTTCTCCACCTTAACATGAGGACAATCCAAATTTCAATGTATAATGTGAGCCAAATGCATATTGCCTGATTCATTAAGGAATATAATGGTGGGAGGGAGGGTCCCCATCCTGTTTATAAACTCCTTGCGAAAGGGTTGCCCCGATGTTAGCCATAGCGTCAGCAGCTTTATTGTTGATTCTAAGGATGTGAAAGGGCTGAAAGGAGTGATGCCAAAGATATTTGACTTTATTATACAGGCGTCGACATCTAACAGCTCCCGAGGGGTAACCATTAACCAATTTGGAGATGACATGTTTAGAGTCTCCAAAAATTAAGACCTTGCGGTGATTTTTGGCCTGAAGAAAATGCAGACCTTGAAGCAGAGCCAACCATTCTGCTTCGTTGTTGGTCTTGATCCCTAACCCCCATGCAAAGGAATGTTCAATTTTCCCGCCGGGATCAAGAATGACCCCCCCCGCGCCTGCCACCCCTGTGATGTAATCCGGCCCTTTTAACATACCATCTTTCAGAGTTTGAAAACAAACCCTAGCCGCTTCAAACCCTAATTTTGTTGTTCATAAACAATGAACATTGACAGTATACAAACGGCTCTCTGAATGGCCTTCTCTAGTTAACCAGAGTATTAGGAAAAATAATGAGACAGATTTTTAGGGAAAAGGATGAATTATGTCGAATCTTCCATGATTAGTACTAATATTCATTGCATGTAATGCTTTAATTTCAAAATGAGAACATGTGTACAATCCCATAAATGACACGATAAAATCCATAATTTTGTGGAGAGGGGTGCTTTTAAACCATGTTTATACCAATGTACCGAATAACATGAATATAACTATAGTTCATTACCCCTTAATATTCCAACATGAAATAACAAAATTTTTAATGAAGTACCCTTTGAAACTCTGCTGCCAATAAGTGAAATGCTGCCAGTTCATGAGATGCTGCCAGTTTGGATGATGCTGCCAGTTTTAACAATCCACTATATAATATAAAATCTCTTGCACATACATAGGTTCATGACTAATGAGTGAAGATTTTGATGATTCAGAATACTAAAAGAAACCATAATGGCGTTCAATCAAACATAAGGCGTAAAACAAAGGAAAAATTTAAAAAGTAAAACACATGACAATCAAATATCTTAAGGTAAAAAGGTCAAACAACCTTAGAGATAAAACAGCCAATTGAGACGATGTTGCACCTACCTCCAAGTCCATCAAAGAGTCCTCCTGTCTCTAGGCCTGCCCCTCTTCCTCCAATAGAGACTAAGGGAAAGGCCACCAAATTCACAACTAATACCATTTTCATGATCTATAACACCGGTTTCCCTCCCATCTCGTCATTTGTGGAAGATCCACCTAATCTATCGTGACACCACTTACGCAATGATGAAGAGATCTAGAAGACTACCTCTAGTTTTACCCCGTTCGCTTTAAACCATAGTGTGGAATCAATTCTTCTCATAAAAGACCAAATTTCATCACCCTGCCTTTCCAATGACCTTTGTCTCAGTAAGGGGGCATACCTTTTCTCTGACTCAGACGGTCAACTCTTGAAGAATCCACGTAACGGGATCTACCTCAAGAGAGTCTATTTCTGATACCACCACTATGAGTCCCTTATAGCATAGTTTTTCCTTTTTTGTTTTACAACATTTATACTACAAGTCATAAACCCCCTACAATAATTGTTCTACACATGAGAATAGCCCACTAGAGGGTGCAGTACCATAGCTTCACATGCACATGATATGTTGCACATATGTTCTAGCTACCAACCTACTCGCACACCCATAGGCCCCCATTTCATCTAAATTTTCCCTAGCTACCAACCTGCTCGCACACCCATAGGCCCCCATTTCGTCTAAATTTTCCCTATGCACTATTGTACTAGAGGAAACACCATTAGCTGCTAGTTAGAGTCACCCAAAATCTATTCGAGACACCCTTCACACCTCCGGGCCCAGAATTTGTCTTCTATCCTCTAATGAGACCACCATCTCATGTTTAATAAGTAATTTTCAGGACCACTTCCCGGAAGTTACCTAGATATACGAGCCACATCTTCCTGATGAAAGTGTCTCTGGGCCTGTACTTGCATCACACTTTCCTACCACCACTCATGCAGGTTCTCGGGCCACCACCTGCAAGGCACATCATTTTATTTTAGCATATAGCTTTCTAATCTATCTACCGCACCTTATGCGGGTCCCCAGATCATCGTCCAGAGGACGGATCATTTTTTTTCCATGCATTTGGCATATAACTGCTAGTGGACTTGCACTCATATCACATATAGTCAAGGACGTCCACCACAACTCACACACAACTCTCCTAACCTATGTCTGAGAGCCACCTCAATTTGTGTGCCTCTACTGCATCGACTCACGTACCTCTATCGCGATCTATCCCGTGCATGTATTGGTATGTTTAAAAGCCACCTGCTCCACCCATACTGCACGAATGACCTTTGTACCACTATCCACTGTCCCGACATGGGGCACCACCTGTGGCATCGAAATCGGTTGAACATACCAGAGTTTCTTTTAAGCTCTTTTCTGACTCCTAAAATAATGAAAATATTGCCAATCTTAGCTGCTTCCTTTATAACTCGTTAAAGTATAGGAAAGGGCATCTACATCATCTCATTTATCTCCTTTTGCGAACCATGTAGGCTACCATATGAAAAAGACAACCTTGGCATTTTCAAGCCAAGACCATTCTCCTCTGCATCCATTTATGCTTTCTTGGACAGAGGGGCTGAACTCTACCAAAAAACTCACCATGGGTTGTTGTTAAGAGTCTTTTCCAGCCTTCTCATCAAGAAAATATTGCCGAGCAAACTTGGTTTCATTCATGCTCATAAAAAGTATTTGAATGACTGTCTAGTGAGTATATATTTAACCTTTTCTGACCTGATTGGACTACCAATAGTAAAGAAGTCTCTCATTCCCTACAGAATAGGTGAGCTCTCCTGTGTATAATTTTATCCTTTTTCGGGCACAGGAGATTACCAATGAAAAAGATCCACCACTAGAGTCTTCTTCATGCTTTCAGACTCTCTAAAATTGAAAGCACCATCGAGCATTTACTTTCTAGGGCTCGCCAAATATCCATGATATCGTACCACAACGATGTCTCTAGACACCACCCCACAGATAATAGTTTGGAAGCATTCCCACTTTAGGTCGCCTTTGGTCATAGTACTCTGCAATGTGTCTTCCTTGGATCCCATCAATACCAAAATTCTACCTCCTCTAAGTATTTCCCATATGTAGTTACATTCCCAGTATTACAGCTTTGATCCCTTTCCCATGAGTCAGTTTCATTTGCTTCGTAGGATGCCCTCCCGTCATACTCTGAGCAAAGGAAGTTTGAGTCCACCATGATTCCCTGCCCATGGTCAACTCCTCCCCCCCCCCCCATTTAGTGGGTTAGTCCTCAAATTGCCTCACATCTTTCGGTTATCTCCCTCACGCTTGTAGTCAAGGAAACACCATCGCCTTGACCCATTGTAGGTCTCCCTCTGTCAACGACAACATATGTATTTTAGAGGATAGACCCCGAAGTCCCTTTATCCTGGTTTCATTAACCTCATTGATGAGTTCCTTGGACCACTTGAGAGGAGTCCTTAGTTCCTCTCCGGATGGTTGTTTCTCACATGCTCGACACCAGCTACATCATTGCACCATTGACATTCATACAGGGTATCGGTCTATGTAGTATTTGGTCGAAGACACCGGATGTCACCTGACTCTTGGACATTGATAGGTATATGAAAGGGACCCCAATAGGTTCATGTCCCTTGTGATTTCTGGGTTGCATTGGAGATAGTGTTTAGAAGCCCCATTAGTGCTTCTATATAGATTTATGATTGATGCAACATATTTCTACCACAGAGACTCTGACTCTGCATCATTGGGTCCCTACAACTATGTACCATTCTAGATCCAACAGACCATCAGTCATGAAGATATACCATTCCATCAGAATGCCATGAGTCCAATGCAGCAGTTCTTCATATCAGTATTGTATTCAGCCTCTTCTTGAGGCAACCACTATGTATCATCAGTTGTACATGATCATCTCTTGCATTATAGATCTTAGAACACATTATTCATTTGACATTGTTACGAGCATGGGGATGCCTACCTCGTCTGTATACATGTCACACATTATTTGTATTTCACCCATTGATTGGAACCATATTAATACAAAAACCAAAAGCCACCATTCCCCAACCCTGAAAGCACCACCTCTCCCCAGAAAATGCTATGATGTCCATCGGCCATACAATGAGCTCCTACCCTCACACATCAGGGGGCAATCTGTTAACCCAAAAAATCCCTCAGTAATCTCTACATGACCAACACCACCCAAAGACATCTACGTATGACCCTCATTTGACCCCCACACCCTCAAAAAGGCTCAAAAATATTAAAACGGGATTTAAAACCCATAAAAAGAGCCAAAATAGCGCTCATATGGGATAAAACCTCCAAAAAGGGGCTAAAACCCTCGAAGGAACTTAAAACCCCCAAAGGAGCTAAAGATTGGGCGAAAGGGGCTAAAATCCCAAAAAAGGGGCTTAAAACCCTAAAAATCTCAAGACAAGGTATCAATAGATGGGTGGGGGTCACTCTCAAATGACTCCTTCTCACCCTAAAGTTATGCTGCCCATGTGAGTGCCTTGAGACCATTTGCCTCTCAAGCCATTCACCCTCCTTCTCCTCCATTTCTCCATTGAGCCAAAGTTCCCATTCCATTCAGAGGTGCTCCCAAATCTAGGGCATGGTGGCCCATTTTCACCCAGAGAAGGTATATTTGTGTTTTAGTTCATTTTCACTGTAGTTTTGTAACATAGTTTGCTTGCAAGTTTATTGCTCATGCTTTGTTGCAGGTTTCCATTGATTTCTTGTAGCCATTATTTCTTTCTAATCCTTTCATGCAGGGTTTCATATTTTAGTTTCAATATTGTTTGCAATTTTCTCTTCAACCCAACAAGGAACCCTACCCTTTCATCCTAAATATGGAAGGTAGTCATTTCTGCATGTAGCCATGGTTTTCCCTGAGCTACAGATTGGCAACCATATCGGGTTGATCCCACTAGATCCCTGGGTTTTGTTTTTAATATTTTACTTACTTAGTTTGATAGACCGTTGCTTATTAAGGTTGATAGATCTATTTATTTAATTTTTGTTATTGTTTCGTCCATAGTACCAGTTACTGTTGGTCGTTCTTTGATTTGCAAATCGTTCAACTATGCAAAAACAACCAAACTGAATTTATGAAAATTCACATGTGTTTGGGCTCGTTTTATGCCCAAACAATTGATCCATTTGTGAATCTTCCTACTTTTAGGGTTAAAAGAGCCCTTTTTCGAAGTGGTTTTTTAACCATTTGAGGTAGTTCCTCACGGTTTGATCACAATACACTTCGAAAAAATAGGTCCTCTACAAGTGTGTGACCCATTTTTCTTTACTTTGTATGAGCATTTTAACTTTTTGGGCTTTCCTGTTTGCTGCTATTTGGACTGTCAATGTAGCTTAGCAGCATCTATTCAGCATTCTATTTTCATTTTCATACAATTTGTGTAAATCACTGTTAAAATTTAAATGGTTAATGGTTTAATGAATCTGATTACAAAGCTTGCATAAATTTACTGTAGGTTAAATTTTAGTTATTGGAAATTAACATGTTTCCTAGCCCTTTCTCCTTTAACTAGTCATCACCCTTCAGGGTATTTTGGGATAAGACAAAGGGTGAAGCTCGTATAGTAATAGGCACTTCATCTGTAATTTTTTGATACCACTAAAAATGGGTGACTTGGAAGGTAGAGAGGGTGGAGACCATTGGGGGTTTCATGGCATTCACCTCTTCCTTGTTGACCGACCTTGCACTTGAAGAGTGACCTGAGGATCTACAGATGGGATTAGTCCCATTGTGTTGAGATCCCAGCACTCTTTCATGGTTGAAGAGAAATACAGGTGTAAGGCAATCACCTAGTCAGGCTACCATAGTTTAGATTCAGGTATGGCATGTGTTTAAATTTTTGTTCACAATTTATTTCTTTCATAAAAAACTTATCCATGTTATAAGTGTTGCAATAAACCAAACCATCTCTATGGAATATTCATAAACCATACAAGCAAACAAAAATCATAACAGAAATACAATGGACATGCACACAAATCATACCAAGTAAAACAACCAAACTCAGTTCATGATGCTAAGCTAGCCATTAAAAATTATAATTTACACTAATTCAAACACTTGCAGTATTTGAGGACATAAGTACCTAACTTCCTTAACCATGGGAAGTACTTGGGATGAGCCCAGAAACTGATTGTGAGGAGTACCACTGGAACCCCAAACTAGCTGGTCCTTGAGAGGAATTTCCAAGCGAAACAGGCAATGGCCCCCACTGATTGACTAGCACTCCCATGAGAAAAAATCCAAGTGCTGTCTCTTATCAGTCTTGGTGACTAAGTGACCACCTGAAAGCCAATAAGAATCCATTAAAACCAGGGTCCGAAATGTCACTACCATATTTCACCACCTGACATACCAACCAGACACAATTGATCCCCCACGCTCTTCCTCATGCTCGAGAGGTGATCCACCACAGTTTGGATATTTGAACCAACACCATTGAGACCATTCTCAATGACTCTCTATACCATCAGGAGGCCACATAGCCTCTGATTTAGACTCAAAATCATATCAATCTAAGCCATATCTACATACTGCACCAGCTAGCCCCATGGATGGTGCAAACCCGAATCCTTTTTCTGGCTTGGTGATTGGTAGTGGACCTATGTCCATACCCCACACCACCACCAAAAACCCCTATTGGAGGTCCCATCACGGTCATGAAAACTGTCATAATTCAGCTACCTCCACCCACACTAACCATTCAAACTGTCCCACCTGTCATGCCTGGGGGCAGTGTCCCATCCACTCACACTATCCCACTTGGTATTCCTAGGGGTAGTGGCCCTTCCACCTACACTGCCCCACCTGTCATACATGGGGGAAATGGCCCTTCCACTCACACAGTTTTGTTTACCACACTTAGGGGCAGTGGCCCATCCATAACTATGCCACAAGTACCCCCAGTTATGTAGGTGCATCATGTCCCTGCAAACCCCACCACCATTGCTGCCCCATATCACATAAATATTGGGTCAAACCTTGCTTTCATGGCACACCTCAAATTTCCTGAATTGGTTCGGTTAACAAATGAGCCTATCTGCCATCAAATGTTTTGGCCTCCCATGCCAACCAAACTCCCCTCAAACATTCCCAAGTTTGAAGGGAAGGCAGGGGAGTGCCCCCAAAACCATATCATGACGTTTCACCTATGGTACTAATCAAATAGCATCTTAGATGATTCGATTAGACTCATATTGTTCCAATGCATCCTCACAGGTGCTGCAGCCAAGTGGTACATTGAGCTACCATAAGACAAATACCCAGATTTTAACTCCTTGGCTTTCATGTTCCTGTAGTATTTCGAACTCCCCATTAGATATGATGAAGGGGTGGAGATCTTGCTATCTTTCCACCAAAATATTGCAAACCACATAACCGACCACATCCATGAGTGCAGGCAACATCGTAGTTTGTGTAAGATTCAACTTGATGACAGGATATTTCTAGATTGGTTTCTAAAAACTTTGCTACCACCTATAGAAAAGGACGTCGCATTCGAACGTCCCCAATCCAAAGAGGAGGCCATCTTGAAAGCCCAACAGTTTTGTCTGATTTATGCATAGTCTAGATACCTTTACACTATCATTCTAGATGCTCTCCGTGCAGGAACCTCCTACCGGGATGCACTAGGGGCATCCCATGCCACAGATGGCATCATATGTTCTGTCTCCCACCAATCACAACACTGTCTGACACCACCTGCAATACCACCACAACCAGGCAACAACCTCAGTGTTTCCTACGAAAACAAAACTCTGGAATATGCAAGAATGATGTCTCAGTTCGGATCCACAACCTCTTACACACAACTTACGCCACCACAGCAAGCCCAGGCATTAGCTTGGCCGATACAACAATATGCGAGACAAATGCACACATTTGTGGCACCTGCACCCACCCAAGTTTACTATGCACCACCAATGCAAGTTGTTCAAGCCCCTGCCCCTACTCCGCCAGCACCTTTAGGACAGGTTTTTGCATAGCAAAACCGTCCTAACCAGCCATCCCTTAATAACCAACAAGGGAAAGCCAGAAATAACCAAGCCTGGAACCAAGGAAACAATCAACCGCAGGGAGGTTGTCACAACCAAACCCTCCCAACAATGCCGGGGCAAACCCGCCAGCCCAAAATCCTCAGCAACCAAACACACCTAGACACAACGCCCTGTTGCACACAAACCAACCATGCAAGTTGTGTGAGGTCTATGGGCACTATACACATGAATGCCCCTTCATCGGTCACACCAAACAAGCCATTAACAATGAGGTTCATCATGATACCAATATGGAATCCCAAGCTCAACCCAACCCAGCATCACCAGGGCCTCCTCCCATGGTGCTCTAGAACCCATTACCAGTCCAAGGATTCATAGAAACCGCACCCTTTACCAAAACCTCTCCCATATCCCACCTTGTTCCACATCCCATGGAGACAGGAGTGCACCAACTGCTAGCGATGACAACTGAAGAGATCAACCTCGAGACTACACAGAACCAATACGGATTTGTTGCTTAAACCCCTAACACAACAGCAACATCCACATCCAACANGCGTACAGGCCCACATCACCCCTTTAGGTGCCTTTCCAACAACACTACTTCAAGGGTGGCAGTTAACTATAGTATCATCAATGACTTGGCCCAATCACCTATGACCATGTCGGCTCTTGAAGTACTCAAAACATGCCCAACACAACGAAAATCCTTGCTAGATACCCTTGATGCTGTAGACCCCTCCAAATCCAAATTAATCACATTTGATTTGGATCAAGGAGAACCAAGAATGCCATCGACCATCGCCTTCGAGATCCCAGTGTCATTTTAGAATTTGGTTGTGCATCGGTACATCATTGGTTGTGCATCGGTACATCGGGAATCATGATTGTCGACCAATTGACTTACCATGATCCATAAGCTCCAACAACACCAGCTAATGTTATTCCCACTATTGACACCATAGTCGACGGCACCACGACCCCCATCATTCTGAATGTAGGCCTAGGTTTATTCGTCGACACCTCTATGATGGCTTCCTTCCCCTTAGTATCACCACCATCTTTTCCAAGTGATACTCTAGATTTGTGCATGCTCTCATCCAACACTGCTACACCCAAACATCAACCGCAGCTACATCCCCAACCACAACCACAACACCATCTGTTGTTGCAATACTATCAGCACCCACAACCTGATCCGTAGTCGCAACCCCATCTACTACCGCAACCCCATCCACAGCTGTAGCTCTACCCACAACTACAACCTCAGTCGCAACCTCAACCTCAGTTACTAGGGAAACAATTGGGTTCATTCCCACTCAACATGATCCTTTTCCTTTTCCTTTTCCTACCATCTGGTATTGTGAGTAAGTCTATCTTGGAAACCCACAATTTACAGGATTTCACACTGGGAGTTCCTGTGTGGTACCTTGAACCACCTACCCTACCTCTGAGGCCTAGGATGTGTTGACTCATGTCCAACCAATTGAGATGATGTTGCAACTACCTCTTGGTCCATCGAAGACTCCTCCTGTCTCTATTCCTACCCCTCTTCCTCCAACAGAGACTGGGGGTAAGGCCACCAAAGCCACAACTAATACCATTTTCATGATCTCTAGCACTAGTTTCCCTCCCATCTCGTCATCCATGGAAGATCCACCTGATATACCTCGACACCAATTATGCGATGACAAAGAGATATGTAAGACTTCCTCTGGTTTTACCCCATTCCTTTTAAACCATAGTGTGGAATCGGTTCTTCCCATAAAAGACCAGATTTCATCACCCTGCCTTGCCAACGACCTTCATCTCGGCAAGGGGGCATACCTATTCTATGTCTCATATGGTCGCCTCTTGAAGAAGCCGCATAACGGGCTCTACCTCAATAGAGTCTATGCCTGATACCACCACTATGAGTCCCTTATAGCATAGTTTTTCCTTTTTTGTGTTACAATGTTTTTACCACAATTCATAAACCCCCTCTAGTAATAGTTCTACACTTGAGAATATCCCACTAGAGGGTACGGTACCACAGCTACACATGCACATGATATGTCACATGTATGTTCTATCTACCAACCTACTAGCACACCCATAGCCCTCCATTTGGTCTAAATTTTCCCTATGCACTACTGCACTAGGGGAAACATGATTAGCTACTAGTTGCAGTCACCCAGAATATATTTGAGACACCCCTCACACCTTCGAGCTCAGAATTTGTCTTCTATTTTCTAATGAGAACACTGTCTCATGTTTAATAAGTAATTTTTAGGACCACTTCTCGAAAGTTACCTCAGTTTATGAGCCACATCATTGTGATGAAAGTGTCTCTAAACTTGTACTTGCATCACACTTGCCTACCGCAACTCATGTGGGTTCCCAGGCCACTGCTCGAAAGGAACATCATTTTATTTTAGCATCTAGCTTTCTAATACATCCACCAAACCTTATGTGGGTCCCTAGACCGTCATCTAGAGGACGATTCATTTCCTTTGCATGCATTTGGCATATAACTTCCACTATACTTGCACTTACATCCCATATAGTCAAGTCCGTCCACCACAACTCACACACAACTCTCTTGACCTTTTTCTGAGAGCCACCTCAGTTTGCATGACTCTGCTGCATTGATTCATGTGCCTCTGCCATGATCTATCCTATGCATGTATTGGTATGTTTAAGAGCCACCCGCTCCATCCATATTGCATGGATGACCTTTGGACCATTATCCATTATCCCAACATGGGGCACCACCTGTGCCACTGCAATCGGTTGACCATACCAGAGTTTCTTTTAAGCTCTTTTCTGACTCCAAAAAGAATGAAAATATTGTCGAGCATAGATGCTTCCTTTCCTACTCGTTATGGTATAGGAAAGGGTGTCTACATTGTCTCATTTATCTCCTTTTGCAAACCATGTAGATTACCATATGAAAAGAACCACCTTCGCATATTCAAGCCAACACTGTTCCCCTCTGCATCCTTTTATGCTTTCTTAGGTAGAGGGGCCAAACTCTACAAAAAATCTCACAATGGCTTGTCGTTAAGCTCTTTTACAGCCTTCTCATCAAGAAAATATTGCCAAGCAAACTTGGTTTTGTTGATGCTCGTAAAAGTATCTGAATGACCCTCCAACCAGTATACATTTAACCTTTTCTGGCCTGATTGGACTACTAGTGGTAAAGAAGTCTCTCATCCCCTACAGGATGGGCAAGCTCTCTTGTGTATACTTTTATCCTTTTTTGGGCACAGGAGACTACCAATGAAAAAGATCCCCCACTGGAGTCTTCTTCATGCTTTCAGACTCTCTAAAATTGAAAGCACCATCGAGCATTTACTTTCTTGGGCTTGCCAAAAATCCACACGATCGTATCACAATGGTGTCTCTAGACACCACCCCACAGATAATAGTTTGGCAGCATTACCACTTTGGGTCACCTTTGTTCAGAGTACTCTGCAATGTGTCTTCCTTGGATCCCATCAATACCAAAACTCTACCTCCTCCAAGTATTTCCCATATGAAGTTACATTCCCAGTATTACAGCTATGATCCCTTTCCCATGAGTCAGTTTCATTTTCTGCCTGGTCCGCCCTGCTATCATACTCTGAGCAAAGGAAATTTGAGTCCACCATTATTCTCTTCCCCTATTCAAATCCTCCCCCCCCGCCATTCAGTGGGTCAGTCATCAGATTTCCTCACATCTTTCAGTTATCTCCCTCACACTTCTGGTCAAGGAAACACCATCGCCTTAGCTAGTTGTAGGTCTCCCTCTATCGATGAGAACACATGTATTCCATAAGATAGACCCAATGGTCCCTATATCCTAGTTTCAATAACCTCATTGATGAGTTCCTTGGACCACTTGAGAGGATTCCTTAGTGCCTCTCGAGATGGTTGTTTCTCACATGCTCGACTCCAGCTACATCATCGCACCATTGAGATTCATATAGGGTATCGGTCCATGTAGTATTTGGTCGAATACCTCGAATGTCACTTGAATCTAGCACATTGATGAGTCGATGAAAGGGACCCCAATAGGTTCATGTCCCTTGTGATTTATGGGTTGCATTGGAGACAATGTTTAGAAGCCCTAGTAGTGCTTCTATATAGATTTATGATTGATGCAGTATATTTGTACCATAGAGACTCTGACTCTCTGTCATTGGGTCCCTACAACTATGTACCATTCTAGATCTAGCAGATTGTCAATAATGAAGATATATCATTCCATCAGAGTGCCATGGGTCCAATGTAGCAGTTCTTTAGATCAATATTTTATTCCTCCTCTTCTTGAGGAAACCATTATGTATCATTAGTTGTACATGATCGACTCTTGCATTATAGAGCTTAGATTACATTATTCATTTGACATTTTTACGAGCATGGGGATTCCCGCCTCATCCATATACATGTCACACATTATTTGTATCTCACCCATTGATGGGAACCATATTAATACAAAAACCAAAAGCCACCATGCCCCAGCCCTAGGAGCACCACCTCTCCCAAGAAAATCCTATGATGTCCATCAGCCATACGATGAGCTCCTACCCTCACACATCAGGGGGCAATCTGTTAAAGCAAAAAATCCCTCAATAAGCTCTACATGACCTACACCACCCAAATACATCTACGTAGGACCGTCATTTGACCCCCACACCCTAAAAAAGACTCAAAAATATTAAAAAGGGATTAAAAACCCCTAAAAAGAGCCAAAATAGCTCTCATAGGGACTAAAACCTCCAAAAAGGGGCTAAAACCTCTCAAAGGAGATTAAAACCCCCAAAGGAGCTAAATATTGGGAGAAATAGGCTAAAACCCCAATCAGGGACTTAAAACCCTAAAAGTATCAAGAAAAAGTATAAATAAAGGGCTGGGGTTCCCTCTCAAATGACTCCTTCTCTCCCTAATGTTATGCTACCCATGTGAGTGCCTTGAGACCATTTTCCTCTCAAGCCATTGACCCTCCCTCTCCTCCATTTCTCCATTGATCCAAATCTCCCACTCCATTGAGAGGTGCTCCCAAAGCTAGGGAATGGTGGCCCATTTCCACCCAGAGAAGGTATATTTGTGTTTTAGTTCATTTTTATTGTATTTTTCTAACATAGTCTGCTTGCAAGTTTATTGCTCATGCTTTGTTGCAGGTTTCCATTGATTTCTTGCAGCCATTCTTTCTTTCTAATCCTTTCATGTAGGGTTTCATAGTTTAGTTTCAATATTGTTTGCAGGTTTCTCTTCAACCCAACAAGGAACCCCACCATTCCATCCTATAGACGGAAGGTAGCCATTTCTGCACGTAGCCATGGTTTTCCCTGAGCTAAAGTAGGTTTCAACCATGATGAATCTTGTTTTTCTTCCCTTGAAAGTGAAAAGGGTGACGATAGGTCAATTTGACCAGGGCTACATAAAGCAGGAGATGATTGTGACTTCTTAATTTTCCTAGCTTCTTTCAAAATTTGCTCTGGATCTTAGACACCCAAGTGTAACATTGAAGTTGGTCTACCTCTTGTTCCAACTCCCTTAGTAGCCACTATGAACTGTTTGGTGAAATGTAGTCTTAATAATTTGTTGGTTTTGTACACCTCTCAAAACTAGTTGAATGATGAATAACCCAGGGAAGGTATGCCTCAGCTTTGTCCCCGGCAATGGCACCAAATATGTTAGTGGCAAAAATTGTTCTCAGACTACTAAATAACAAGCCAACACAACCTCATAAAATAAAACTAAGTAAAATAGGTTTTTAGGGTTTTGGTTTTACAGTTTGTTAACAAGAGGGTAAAATCTCATCAGGCTAAGACAAACACTAAATCATGTAACAGTGAAGGACTGAGATGCATAATATATGAAACATAAACTAGAAACAATATAAGAACAATACTGAATTTCATCCACAATTCACAAGCATTTCATGAATAATAACCTCAAACAAGAAATGAATATGTCAATTTAGTGATTACACAAACTAGAAATAAAACTAGCAAATAGAGTAAAATGGGCTTATAGCTTGCATATATGTCTTAATCAGTTATCAAAAACACATAAGATTTTCTGAACTTAGCTATGTATACAGTAGCTTCAAAGCCTGTCATTGTACAAAAATTCGAACCCTTACTCATTCTAACTTCTTGCTTTTATCTTGGTTACATCTAGAAAATAGTTATCTAACTAAATAACTACCTTCTAGATCAGAATATCGAAACACTAGTAAGGTAAAAATAAACTAATATATTTACAAAATTTAACTAAAAGACACCTATCATTAATATCCTTTTAAAGATGTTTGGCAGCTTCAGCCAAAAGTGTTATTCCCTCTAGATCTTGATTCTTCCTTCTGGTTCTCTGCTGCTCAGCTTCTAGGTCTTCAACTCTCTTTGATAATTCTTGATTTTGTTGAGTTACTTCTTGGATAGTCTACTTCAGTTCTGCACATAATTTTTGTGTTTTCCTTTTCCTCTTCAATGCTTCCTTTGAAACCACAATCAATTTTTGAAAATGGTTGTTAATATCCTCAAGACCTTCTCTTAATATTTTATTTTCCATTACTAATCCTTCATTTGTTTCTTGCAGAAAGTCTATTTGGTATTTGCATTGCTTATAATTTTCTGAATATTTTCATTCTTAGAATATATACATTTCCCTTCTTGGAATGAAGAAGTTCCCTCTAATAACCAAGGGACATTCAACTTCTTGAAAATTTCCTCATCATCCTCTTCATACTTGAAAACCTCTATCACTACAGGAACATTGGGAGATTTAACATCTTCAAAATTGCACTGGATTGATGGCTTTGCATTTTTTCCTTTCCCTGTACATGATTCTAACATCATTGAATGATATTTCCTAGTATAAACTTACTGAGGGCTAAGACTTTCCTTTTTTCCAATATCTTCTAGCTGTTCTGGAACTTTATTTTTTACTGGAGATAAATCAACAATCAAAGAATCCTATTTCTTACTCTTGACTTTTTTAGCATACAAACTTTCATCCTCTTTGAAATCCTCTTGAGAAGAGGAATCTTTGATATTGTAATCTTTTCTTAAGCTAGACTGGAATTTAAAAGTTTTTTCATGTTTAACCTGAACTTGTTCTTAGGTCTGGTTTTTGGTCTCCAGCCTACTCCAACTTCTACCAACATACTCAAATATTTACCGTGATGTTTTATAGTTGCAAGCTGAACAACTTCTCTTTTAACTCCTTTCATGACCATCTTTTCTTCAAACCCTTCTTTTGAGCTCTGTGTATTATCAACCCTTAATTTATCAAGCACTAGGATTTCCCTTCTTTCTTCATGTACATCTATAGGAGTCTGTTGTTCTACAACACATTTATCTTCTTCCTAGTTTGTATCTTCATCAAAGGTATTTGCTATGTCATCTTCATTGATTTCTACTACATCTTCTAAATTCTGCACTTGAAATTTCAATTGATCATCTTCACCAATCTTCTTTTGTTGTCCACCTATAGGCTCTTCAAGTTTCTATGTCGAAGACTCCACTTGAGTAGTATGTTCTTCCACTTCAATAATGAATTCTTTCTTCAATTTTTTAACAAGGCTGTGGGATTTATTCACCTGTCTCGTTTTTAACTGGTCTTCCTTTTCGCTTTGAAACCCTGATCAGAACAAAAAATATTCCCAAGTCTTTCCTTTCTTCTGGAGCACAGTACTGATAATCAATTTTATCAAATCATGATGAAAAATGGACTGTTTAGTGTTATCCTGATTCTCCCTTACTCCATTTGACATTTTATGCAAACTTTTAAGGAAGAAGAAGGGAAGATTCATCTTTGACTCCTGATTTAAGTGCTATAAAACCCTGATATGATATTAAAAAATAGAGGCATATCTTCTCTCTCAAGTTATATAAGTCTGCAAAATTTTAATTGGCTATCTCCATTCAGGCTTGAACTTCTGTATATGAACCCCCTTACCCCAATCTGCTACAACAATGGGTAGCAGGAAATTCTCTGAATTAAAAGAAAAAGGTACTTTCTTGAACCAAAACTCACCCTCATCAGCAATGCTTGTAGCTTCTACTATTAACTCTCTCGTCAATTCAATTTTTAGGGTATTAAACAAGATTGTGTCTTTCTCTAATCCTTGAGCGAATCCATATGAAACCTCTGAATGATAACCATCAATTTTCTCAAAATATTGAAACCAGCCTGCTTCTTGAAATAATTTTTCACACTTAGGGAAGGTCTTATCCCATGTCATGTCTGAAGGCTCATCCCTGTTTGTATTCCCACTTCTCTTCATCTTATGTATTTAACCTTAACTGTTTCTCCTTTATAAAATAGTCAAAACTATTTGAAAGTATGTTACTTCAACAGTAAACTAGAAGTTGAGAAAATTAAGAACCCTAAATATGATTTTTTCTCCAAAAAGTGATAAGTATTTCAGAACAATTCCACTGACAAAATAGACTAATAATTGAGATAAAATTAGGTTCCTAAACTTGCACTTCTTAACGAACACCCATAACTACTCCTCTGTCAATGCAAGCCCGAATTCATGAATGATGTCAGCAGTCAGTTGCATACCTGTCGTAATAATGGTTTTAGTTGCTAAAAATATGCTATCTTGTCTTCCCAGGTGTCCAGTAACCTTAGTAGCTCTGTCTTCAACTACAACGACTACTCCAGTTAATTACTCTGCAAACCCTAAACCTCCAACCGCCTTCCTCACAATCTCTTCCAACCACAAACTACCAGGTATCAATGCGGTCTTTGCAAGATTTCATACATTCAAGAAATTCAAAACTAACATTGAATTACTCCCATCATGCACCATTATTACTGTTTAAAGGATCTCTATTTCCCACATTCCGAAAAGCTGCAACTCATCTGAATCATTCTTGTGTTAGCTCAAACACTTGTCAAAATGATTATTAAGGCTTAAACACACATCATTTTCCTTTACAAATGTGGAAAAAACTCCCCTCATTTTCAAATTTTAAAACTCATGAGCAAACCTACGATTTTTTGAAGGCCACGACTTTCTTGTAGCGCTCTAGTTCATGATTTATGTCTTTGCACTACAAGAATCTCTGATTAATGTTTTTGACAAAAGGATTAAAAAACAAAAGGTTAAATTGTGTAATCAAACTTTGATTAACCCTTATGATATCTCTTTCCAACCTTTCAAAAATACATACACCTAAAAATCCCATTAAAACTATGAAAACAAATAAGTTAAGTAAATTTAAAAGGAAAACTTATAAAATAAAAAATAAAAATAAGCGTGCTGTCGAAATACTTCAAAAACCAAGGTCAAAATCTTAAAGAAATATGAAAAACCATGTTTTGAAAATAAGCATATAGTCTAAAACAGAAAACAAAATCTAGCTATAACAATATCCATAGAGGTAATATCCATATGAGTCATTTTCTTATAAATGTTTTTCAGAACATAATATTATTTATAAATATCAATGATAATTCTGTACTTTTCATCAATATTTGGTTAGGATTTATAATCCTCCCTTAAGCAAAGTGTCTATTAGATTATATTTTCCTAACTCACTACTCATATAGTTATTATTGTGTCCATTAGTACCATTGGGTCCACTTGGCCTAATAGTGCCATAGGTACAAGTTACTAGAGTGTGGGGAACATTGATAGAGACTAACTTGAACTGATTGCATCTTCATGCATTAGTTTAGGTTCCTCCTATACCAATTCCTACATTTTGGGAGCCACTGGGAGTGCCAACACCAACCTCCTTTAGTTGCTACCAGTTGGTGACTAGTCAAGCTTAGTTATTCTTTAGCTAGATTCACTTAGATATCCTCTAGTTTAGTTAGTGATAGTTATACATGGTTGCATGTGAGAAGGAACCCCTTCTCACCTACTTCTCACCTACCATTATAGTTAGACTAGTTTAACTTACTGTAACTGATTGAGAGACTAGATTAGACATCTGGAGTTAGCCTGTTGAACTTCGATAGTGATTTAGACACTTCTAGTTAGCCATGCAGTGAGTCTGAGTTGGTAGATTCAAATTCATGTCTCATGATTTGAATTCTCCTTATATGTAATATTGTTGTATACTGCTAGAATTAGCGAATTTTATACTGTAATTAACTGAACGATTCTTGTATGTTTCCTATGAGATTTTTTTTAGTGGGTATTATTCATTCCTTTTCGCTGCAAATAATAAACAATCTAATAACATTAATTTCTTGAAGATCAATGGCATATTAATTATAACATGGTATCAGATCCATCTCAAGAAATATTCAAGTCTGTCTGCTCTCCATTGTACACCAGAAGTAGCTAGATTTCCACATAAGTCCCCTAATGTTTGCATTGCTAACTATGGATTCATCAAGAGAAGTATCTGCGGGCATGACATACCCTGAGAATGTGTACATGTTGAGAGGGAAGGCTTGATTCTGATGTAGTGCAAATTATTTTTGGTTTCATAGTGATATTTTGTAGGTTCAACTTCATATGGATTCAATATTACCAGTTCCTCTTCTTACGCCATCCACAAGATATTCAGAATGGAAATCAAAGATGATTTCATATCTAAAGAGAGAAGGTCTCTGTGAGGTATCTAATGGAATTGGTAAAGAGTCTTATAAAGATGAGAATGAATGGATAAATGATGGTGATAGATATTTTGGAAGAATATGTCTGGACTTTTCTCCAATATTGCGCTACCTTATTGATTCTATTCAATACCCAGAGGATCTCTGGACATAATTGGATAGAACCTTTGGAAAGCACAATGAGGATTATTATTGAAATTTGGAGAGCATGCCTGGGAAAAAAATATTTCTTTATTCAAAAGTATCATCCTCTATTCTCTCTGCTGAAGTTGTTCAAGATGAAGAAGAAGCAAAATATTCCACACAGTCAATTTGAATTGAAGAAAGTATCCTTGGAGTGACTCCTTCTCATGCTGCTCTAGAAGTTTATGAATATATGATATCTCATATTCTCATATGATTGATCCATAATAAGACATTTGAATCTTTGTTATTGAAGAAAAACTCTTTTTCCATTCTATGCAAAAATTATTAGGCGATTCTTCTATTTTGAATTATGTTCATACTTTACTAGTGATTGTTTTTGAAAATAAATAGGAATTTGATTTCTCTATCTCTAATGATGTTGTTGGTGTGTAGAAAAGTAATAATTTGGATATTTTTGAAATAATATCATATTTTAGGAGTGATCCATTCAGTCTCATTGATTTAGAGATTCCAGTAAATTCCTACATGATTGCATGCACCAATACACCGAATTTTGAAGAAGGAGAAAAATATGCATCTACCATCTCGGTGGAGCACAATTTTGGATATGATATGAAACTATTTGGATATGATATGATATTATTTGGATATGATCTAATATTACTTGGTTCAATTTTTAATTTTCACGAGCTTCCAGTGATGCTTGTAGCTGGTCTCATCAATTTTGGTGTGAAAAATCAAGTACGAAATATCTCTTTCAAAATTACTACTGGGGATTTGATGTCAGTTTTCTCTCATGAGGTTGCTGATATTATATTTTGTGAATATTTGGATATTTTGGAAATAATATCAGATTGTAGTGTTGATCCATTCACTCTCGTTTACCGATAGCTTCCAACAAATTCCTACATGATTGCATGCACAAATACTCAAGGTTTTGATGAAGGAGAAAATTGTGCATCTACCATTTCAGTGGAGCACACTCTTGGATATGATATGAAATTATTTGGATATGATATGATATTATTTGTATATGATTTGATATTACTTGTTTTAATTTTTAAGTTTCAAGAGACCCTAGTCATGCTTGTAGTTGTTCTCATCAATGTTGGTGTGAAAAATCAAGCACCTGAATTCTCCCTTGAAGTTGTTGCTAGTGATTATTTTATGTCAGTATTATTTTATGAGTTTGCTGATATTATATTTTATGGATCTATGGATATTTTGGAAATAATATAATATTTGAGGAGTGATCCATTCACCCTCATTAACCTTGAGCTTCCATAAAATTCCTACATGATTTAGTGCACCAATACTTAGAGTTTTGAAGAAGGAGAAAATTGTGCATCTACCATCAAAGTGAAGCACTTGGATTTATTCCACATTATTGGATCTGATATCAGCTTATTTGTATCTGATATGATCTTATTTGGTTCATTTTTTAAGTTTCAAGATATTTTAGTAATGCTTGTAGCTTCTCTCATCAATTTTGGTGTGACAAATCAAGTATCGCAAGTATCCTTCAAACTTGATGGCCCGTGTTTGTGCCAGAAATTTTTTCCAAGGCCAGAGAAACAAGCCAACACAATCTCAAATAAAATTCAATAATGAAAACAAAGTTTTAGGGTTTCTGTAATATGTTTTTGGTTATGAACTTTGAGAACACACAGGGAATGCATTCATGAGTAAAATAGCTACTGAATCATAAGCAAAAGAAGATGAATATGCATGATATATCTAACAAGATCCAACAGGAACAATACTGAGGTTCATACATAAATGACAGGCATTACCAACATATAAACATAAACCAGCCAATGAATCTATAAATTTAAGCAACTAGACAAGATGAAAAATGAATCTAATACTAAAAACTGAAGGGTAAAAGTCATATATATCTCATAGTTTCATCAACAACTACATACAAGAGTTTTGTACCTTACTCATAAACAAGTTTGAAAAACCAACTGAGCTTGAAGACCTCCTGAAAGCTCCCAAAAATCCAACCCTGTCAAAGACCTCTCTATCTGTCTAAATAGTCTTTCTTTACAAAATCAGTTGGGTCTAAAACCCTAACTGCCTCTATCAACTCGTTGAGGTAAAGTAAAAAGTACAAACTTACAAAATTACAAAATATGCTAAAAATAGTAAATCACTAACATATGTGTTTATCAAAAGATAACAACTAACTAAATGGAAAACTGTCTCAAAGCCTCTTCACTACCTCAGCTAAGAGAGCAATTCCATATAGTGCTTGGTCTTTCCTCTCAGCCTTCTTCTGCTCCTGCTCCATTTCATCTATCTTCTTAGTAAACTCCTTGTTTCTCTGCTGCAGGTCCTGGACTGTTCTTTCCAACTCTGTACAATGCATGTCAGTATCCCTTTTCCTCTTTAGTGCTTCCTTTGCTACTGCTTTCAACTCCTAGAAATGATCATTTACATCTTGTAGGTCTTCTCTCAACCTCCTATTGGCCATCATTAATCCATCATTAACATCCTGCATGTAATTCATTTGCTTCCTGTACTGCATGACAGTCTTCTGCAAGTTTTCTTTGTCTGTACCAATGACCTTTTCTGTCGTAGCTTCTTGTTCATCTGTGGGCTTCCAAGGAATCTCTAGCCTCTTGAAGATATCTGCATCATCAATTAATGGGTCCATAGAAGTGTCTATAATACTAGGATTTTCCTCACCTGTTACCTCAACTGAAGGAGCTTCTTCTTTTGATTGTGGCTGCTTCAAAAGATCACTTCTTATTTCAAAAAATATTTCAGATAATTTAGGTATAGGTTGACTTGAAACTTCTAATGATTTTGATGAGCTCTTGGCTTTTGCAGGATGCACATATGAAGGTTTTACAGCTGTTGGATTCTTCTCTTTTCTGCTAACTTTCTTAACCTCTGGATTTTCATCAGGAGATACATCATCTACCACAGTAACTTCATTTGTGTTTAACCTGGGATTGAGCAATTTCTTCATGTTCAGTCTTAGTTTGTTCCTCGACCTAGTTTTAGGTCTCCAATAAGATGTTGTCTCTCCCAACATTTTCAGCTCCTTTCCCTGATGCTGGATAGCAGCCAATTCCACTACTTCAAGTTTATTTTTCCTTTTTCTAGGCTTTGTTGCTTTGCTACCTGAAGTAGGAATTTCTCTGTAGGTTTCAATTTCAACTGTATTTTTTTCCACTTGCTCCTCTTCTAATAGGTAACCTTCATCATCAGATAATATAGTGATAGGGCTTTTCTGTTTGACCTGCAATTCTTCTTCATGTATAGCTACCTTTTAGTATCAGCAATTTTCCCTTCATGAGAATCTTCTACAGGTGCCAAGGACTGCTTAGGTTGCTCTTTCTCATCTACAAACAGTGAGTACTTGCCTTTAAGACTGGCTGAATATACTTTGGGTTTACTATCCTTCTCCACCTGCTATGATGTTTGCTCAGCTTTGATTTCTTCTTTATCCTCAAGCTTAGGCTTCTGATCTAATTTTCTCATCAAAACCTTACCCTTGTCAACTTGCCTCTTAGGTTTCTGATCTTCTTCTTTGGTTTGAAAACCTGACCAAAAGATGAAAAAGTCCCAAGATTTCCCTTCCTTCTGCAAAACTGTGCTGATGATTAACTTGATCAGTCCATGATGAAAAATTGATTGAGATGTATGGTCTTCATGTTTCTTAACCCTACTAGACATTTTCTGCAAGCTTTTCAGAAAAAAGAATGGCAAGTTCATCTTTGAGACTCCCATCATATGTTGAAGGAATCTAAAGTGATACTTGTATACATAAGCGTATCTGCCTTCACAAGTAACATAGCTCTGCAGTATCCTGATTGGCTCAACCCACTCTTTTCTGAAATGTTGAATAAGGATGCCTTTATTCCAATCAGGAGTGACATTGGGTAAAATATATCTTTGTGGATCAAAGCCAAAAGGAAGCTTCTTGAACCATGGTTCACCCTCATTTTTAATCCCTGTGGCTTCTGAGATCAGTTCCACTGTCAGCTTGAATTTGAGAGTATTAAAGGTCACCATATCATTTTTTAAACCTTGAGCAAACTTACTGGACACCTCTGTATTATGTCCATCTATCTTCTTTAAAAAATCCATCCAACCTGCTTGCTAAAACAATTCAACACATCCAGGGAGCTTCTCAACCCAAGTTATATCAAAGGGTTCAACCCTGTTCACTTTACCACTCTTACCACTCTTGCCCATTGTTTCATGAAAAACTGGAAGTTGTATGACTTCAGTAGATGGTCTATGAACTACTTTTCTGTTTCTCGAGCCTCTTAACAACTCCCTACAATTTTCTTGATAGACCTGTTTGTTCTTTCGAAAAAAATTAAATCTTCCCAACAGGTGGAAGGATTCAAACCACCGAGGACCTCAATGCTCCTTCATCAAACCTATGAGTAAGATTTAACCATCAATGAGACTGTCATAAAAACAAAAGATCACTGCCCATCTTCAAAATGCACAATCAACCATGGTGTCTGAATGTTTTAGGTTACAGGCTGTTGAAAATCCTCATTGCAGTACCAAGGAAACTAGGTATCATGTATAATATCCATTCAAATATGAGATTCTCCTTTAATACAAGCTGAGTTTAGTCACAGAAAACAGAACTTAGATCTTGAAGCATTCATACTTTCAGTGTAACTGAGGACTGTTACTGAATGTAGCTATTTCAATGGCTTTCTACAGTTTCTTCCCCCTGTATATCAATACCAACATTATTCTTCAAACCCCATTTTCCTCATAGTTTAGACTTTGCAAATGTGATATCAATTACTGGCTTCCTAGGCTAACTGGAGACTACCTGTGTGAGGGGTGAGCAAAACAAAACATTCTGCAATATATTCACATGATGCTTCCTGTAGCCTTTGTATCGAAAATGACACTAGGTCTGCCAACAATCCTAGTTATTCAACTCATTAATCCGATTGTGTATTAGTATCATAGCTTTTTGTGCAATTTGAGTGCGAAAACATAAACAGTTTTCAACCCAGACTGTTTCAAACTTCAACAACTGAACATTTCAATCCTATAGTTATTTTTCAGTCCTTTGTTCAACAGAACTTCTCAGAATGGATCAAGGAGCTATTTCTTGGGTTAAAATCTCATTTAGGAGCACATTTTAACCTCTCCATCGATTAATTCTCCTAGAATGACCCACACCGAAAAAGCCCCAAATTTTCAATTACAGGGGTTTATCGTGAAATACCTACTAACTGATCGACTGCAGTGGTTTAACTTACGTCCTGAGCTATCAAATGGTTCTCCTCAAGTGTACAGATGTCCTTCAATAATCAATTTGACTGCAAGTATCGGAATTAAAAAGCCCTAATTTCCCGTTAGCCTTCATAACCTTGCCTCTGTTCTACAACGACACAATCCAGTTTTTTAGCGTTTATGGTTACCCCATGAACTCTTTCGCCTTTGACAGTGCATGTAAATGACAAATCATGCCACGTTAGACCGAAATTCGCTGCTAACTGTCAAACCAAACCACATTAGGAGTAATGATGGCCATGGTTTGCTTCATGACTTGGAAACACTTAGAATCATGATAACTTTGCAGCTCACACGTAGCAAACAACTCACAACATGGGATTAGTCATTCACCGTTTGAAATCATGATGAAATTTTGCTAGAAAATCAGAAAAAAGAAGGTTGCGATATTCTTGTAGCGCGCCTTTGGTGATTTTTCGCTCCAGCGCTACAAGAATAATTTTAGTGCTATTTTCTCGTGGTTTTTCAGCTTTTAGGCATTTTGTATAGGGTTTTAAAAGCTACTTGAGTGTTAGATATGCTCAAAGTATGCTTTGTGAATCCACCATTTGATAAAATGACTTTCAAAACCCATTTAAAAATGTAAAGGGTCAAAAAGCAAAGTAGAAATACAAAAACCAAGCTCAAAAGTTTACCTAACAACCAAAAATTTTCCTAAAGGAAGCAATTAATCTAACTTAAAACAAAAGAGTTACTTCAAATAAAATGAAAATCAAACCAAAATTGGAGAAACAAAACCAAAATTGAAGAAACAAATTACTGACTAAACATCTGGGATTTGATCAGGGATGATTTTAAGGAACCATACTTAATTAAAAGTGTATAAATGTTGGCAAATCTTACCAATTCTTAAAAATCTAACTATAAAATGTTTGGAAATATTTTTCAAAAAATATTTTAATTTCCAAGGAGTTTATAACGTTTATATAATAATTTGGCGATTTTTAGGGTGAAAAAAGTTTACCCCATCAAAATTGGGTGAAAGAGGGCTTCAAAAAATGAAAAATGGTGAATATTTTTTTGGAGAAAACCCCATAAAAATAGCCCATGGGCTAAATTTATCCCTCGATTTGATGTTAGTTTCCTCTTATGAGTTTGTTGATATTATATTTTGTGAATCATTGGTAATTTCTAAAGATATATCGAATTATGGAGCTCAAGAATTCACTCTCCACAGTCCCATGGATTCTCTACCTATGTGACGTCCCCTCCCATCCACTAGAGAGAGAACATGACCATAACTACTCGCTCTTAATGATGTAGGAGCATCCAACTCAAAGTTCATTGAATTCTGTATGTATTTTGATGGATTCCTAATTTTTTTTAGAAATATATAGAGGCATGAATTCATCTTCCGTTCACTCTATTCAAGTCTACGTATAAATTCTCTAACTTCCCAATAGTAGAGAAATTGATCCTATCAGTGATCAATTCAATGATCCACGAAGAAAGATGTCAGAGGAGATCGAACGACAAAGAAATATCACGACGGAAATCGATGTTCACCATCTGTTTTGCATGTGGGAATAGATCAATGGCTGAGAATAAACGGTGTGGAAGGATTGAGTTTTTGGAATGGGGGAGATATATAAATTGCGATCTCACATCCCACATCCCGCTTGCTGCATCCAACATCCCACATGAAGAATATACCATTGTGGAAAGAAGAGTTGCAGAAGTAGAGATCCGTGAAGCTGCATTCGCATCCCGCATCTCGCATTACACATCCTACTTCCTGCATCCTTCATATCGCATTGTACATCCCGCATCCCATAAGTTACAGAAGGAAATATGTGGAAATAGAGATTATGAAGCCGCATCCCACATCCCACATGTTGTAACTTGCAGAAAGGAAAGTTGTGAAAGGAGATTTCTGTTTGGAAATTCAACCTATTAGCAGAAGTCTTGGTCATATTTGATCATTCATTCCATCACCAATCCTAGAAATCTAAGCTCCATAACTTAAAAATGCATTGAAAGAAAACATACACAGATGCATACAATTTCAATTATACAGCGGAAGCAATTCATCCATTCCACACATTAAACATGTTCATCATATTTCATCAAGAAAATGTGAACGTAGAGATTAGCACAAAGATACTTATCTTTGAAGAATCATTTCTTGAAACTAGTTATGTCACTGCAAAGTTCCACCCAACCATAGGCCAATCCACTCATCAATCTCTCAGCAACACTGGCACCCCTGAGCTAGGCATTATTCCCAGAAGGAATAAGGAACATTATCAGGCTCACACATAACCAAGGATACAACAAAACTCATCGAATTCAACATATTTGGGTTTATTAGGCCACACATACAATCCATCTCACTGCTGGGTTTATCAGATTGTAGTGAATCAAGCCAACACTCACATTAAGGACCAGCCAAGCCAACTAATATATGGGTTTATTAGGCTATAGGAAAACAATCCAATATACTGTCGGGCTTATCAGGCTACTCATCCAAGGATCACACACAAGGCCAAACAGAATAAAGACACAACAAATCCAACAAATTATTTTATCAAGCTATTAGCCAAGCCATCCTTCAAATTGGGTTTATCAGGATTCTAAGGTAGTGGACATGAAGAACTGCTAAGCTAGTGAGCTCATCTACAGAGCTAAGGACACCTTCACAAGACCTATCTGGCCTATCATCCACATTTCCTACACACCCAACACAAGTAAGTCTCCCCTTCTCTGCTCCACAGTCCCTCGTGCTACACCTTCCCTTCTAGTTCTCTTTAGGATGTGCATAGCAGATTCACCGGCCACTCTTATCTTATTTGAGGTTCCCCACTAGGTTTATTATATGTTTTTTCCAATCCTAAGTCTTATATATAGTTTAGACCAAAACCAAGGTGGACATCATAGCAAACCATATGGACACACAACAACATAGGCTTCACTCTGATACACAAACTAGCAAGGTCTCATGACACTATGCAGTTTAGTCTAATACTGCAACAGAACAACCAGGGTCTTGGAAAAGGAAAAATACTTATAGAAATGCATAGCAACACTCGATAACTCTCGTTGCATATATTTGATTAGGAATAATGACCAACACATGTGGGTGAATAATCATGAAAATGAACAACCTCCCCGTGAATGAAGGATGGATGATCCAAAACGTCCCACAACTCCTCCCCAAAACGTGAGGGAATATGAAAACTTGAATGCATTAGGGAATCAACATACATTTTAGGGTGTTTTCTTTCCCATGATGTCAAAACAAGTTTTTCAAGAATGGGTTCTCTTCCCAATTCGAATTTTTTCCCATACTCTTCCCATTCTCATGCAATAACGTGCCCAACCACTTCTAAATGATTGGGCACAAAAGGGAAAAAGGGGTAGATGACAACTTTGGGTTTTTCCTTGACATTTGTATTTTTCCCTCTCTATTCCTTGTGAAATCATGCCCCCATCTCTTTAACGTTGGAACACATAGCTAGTTATGTTATTTTTATTAATTTTCATTTTACAGGATTTCTCAAACATATTGTTCTTGGCTAGCACATAAACCATCAGCATCGATTTTAATCATCGAAACATAAAACACTAATCCCATGGTAGGTTGTTTTCCTTGAGCTCCTTACCATGATTTAATAAAAAATTTACATCATATGCAAATCAATACCATGGGATCAAAACTGGGGTGTTACATTCCCCTACCCCTACAATAGCACTCTCCTCAGTGCTTTACAAAATTTAACAAAATTCTACACTGGAACCTCCCTCAATTCTCTACAAGTTTGAACAAAATGGATGTGCCAATCGCATGGAATCCATTAGCTTCCACGTAGCCTCTTTAGGACCACAGTGCTTCATCTGCACCATTATCTATCCAATGGCATGATACAGAAATCTTCCAAGTCCTTGCTTGCTTGCATTAGCACATGCCACAAGATATTTTCCTGGTCTTGGAGAATCCTTCTCCTTAGCTTGGAACATTTCCAGTGTCTTTGGAAACCAACAATACCTATGCTCAAGCAATGAGTCAATTTCTGTGTCAGTATTCACAAGATTTTCCAAAATCATAGATGGATCAAATGCAGATGTATATTGATATAAAATCGACAAAACATTTCCAAGTGAACCAAATACTCATATGCATAAGTAGGTTATTTTCGTTCCACAGGTGTTCAAATGGGCTTTATACAACCATGGCGCTCACAACCCTGCCCCACCCCACACCTAGGTGTGCATTAAAGGGTAGACAAATTTATGCAAGCCTTGGATCACCTGAAAATACCTCTTAACCGAGGTATGACAACTCTATTCTTGAGCACAACACCTATTTGGGTGATTCACTAATAGTTTTGTTCAAGAGCTTGCACCTCCTCTATTGGCTTACCAAGCTCAGTTGCTTCCTTTCTGAACACCACAATGAATTTAATTCATATGTTACAGTCATTCTTATAGGATGAAATATTAAACAAGATTTTCAAAACCATGTTTGCATCATATGCTCATATATAATTAAAGAAAATCAATAACAACAAAAGTTGATAAGTAAACCAAATACTTCTCTGTATAACATCTCCCAACTGAGATCTGGTCAACCCCGCTTCAGATCCTAACACTGCCTTGTGTGCTCAATGGAAGCTCTAGTTTATGAGCGGAGTACCTCTTCTAGTGCTCACCACTATTCAAGTGCTTCCCTTCTAGGCACCATAACACATTAATTCACATGTCAGATTCATTTACGCAGGTTTTATTTCTTAACAAGATTTTTGAAATCTTAGCTTAATCATTATGTACATGTGTATTCATAGAAAATCAACCATGACTTTCCAAGTAATCCAATACTTATCTATATAGCATCTCTCAACTAAGATCCGATTAGCCCCATTTCAAAGCCTAACACCTCTCTAGGTGCTCAATAATAGCTCTAGCTTAAGGGCCCAACACCTCCTCTAAGTGCTTACTAATGCTCAGACGCTTCCTTTCCATACATCATAATACCTAGGGGTTATTCTCTTCATGGATCACCCACTTTTGTGACAGTCCCCTTATGGCATGAATGTGTGCAGAAAAAAGTCTAACAAGATGTATTACACCTTGGGAATCCACAGTGATGCATATCGGTGCCTAGCTGGTAGGGGGAAGAATCTATTTACCCAAGTACATCCTTCCAAAGGAGCCATGTACTCACCGTACATGTTTTCATTGTCTCACTTGCATTACATATAGACATGCCATTTACATCAGATGTCATTATAAAATTTCAATCATATGTTTCCCAAACCTATTCCAAACGCATCCCTCCAAGAAGCCATGTACACCCAATATGTCCTTCCAAGGAGCTATGTACACCCAATACACCCCCTTCTGAGGAGTTATGTATCCCAAACACATCCTTTTGAGAAGCTATGTACTCTAAGGGTGTGCTTCCATCATCTCACCTACATTACATACAAGTATGCATTTTACATTAGATGTCATCATAAAATTTTAATCATAGATTTTCAAATCTATTTCATGCATACATGATTTCCCAAATATCAAACTATCAATAACATTGATATTCAAATAAAAATATGAGTTCACACATCTACTTCCTGCAGAAAATCAAATTTTTGCAACCATGAGGTCATCCTAATATTTTTTGGCTTTTTGCAAGCGGGAGCACTCATCCCCTACTTACACATGCTTCCCAAAACCTGGACATCCACATAAACCCTGTCATCCCGACACAATTTTAAATCATCCAAACAGTCACAATTAGCACCAGGAACTTCAAACATCAAGCAATTCAAAACAAGCATATCCATTGTTAGCATGAATCAAAACCATCAAAGGAGATCACAGTCTCCCATAATCAACATAAAAAATTGTAATCTGAAGTTTCAAAATTTGTTCTCCATCATGAGATCCTCTTCATGGCACATGGTAGCTTCCTACCTTGGGTTTCACTGGGCACCACCATACTTCTCTACTCAGGTCATCCTACTCGAGTCTTTAGAAAGTCCTCATATGTATGCCCATACACATAAGGGCCATTTCCTACATAGGCTCCACTTTTACCTGTAAAATATTCTTTAGTGAACTTGGAATACCCTGAAAGTCCCACAAAAGATACTACATCTATTAAATTTCTTGGAGCAGGCCAACTCATCTTATCATGGCCTCAATCTTTTCAGGATCTCCAGATATTCATATATCTGCAATAATGTGACTGAAATGATGAATTATATCTTCATAGTAGTCACATTTTCTCAAATATGCATAGAACTTATGCTGCTTGAGCAATTCAAAGTTAGCCTCAAATGTTCCACATGTTCTTCCTCATTCTTAAAATAAATAAGAATTCCATCAAGGAAAAACAAGAGAAAACTTGTCCAGACACTTACTGAAAAAATTATTCACAAGGAACATAGATGTACCTGGTGCATTTGTGAAGCCAAATGATACCACTACAACATCATAAGATCCATACCTCATTCTCAAGGTTATCTTATGAACATCTTCCTCCTTGATCCTTACCTGATGGTAACCAGACCTTAATTCAATCTTGGAAAACACCTTTGATCTTCTCATTTGATCAAGAGGTCATCAATCCTAGAAAAGGATACTTTTTCTTCACAATGACCTTGTTCAACTTCTTGTAACCAATACACAACTAGGGTGTATCATCTTTTCCTTCCTCAAACTAAACTGGTGCTCCCAATGGGGACACATTTGGCCTGGCATACTTCTTTTTCGACTGTTATAACTGATTTTACCACACATGGTTGATCACATATTTATGGCCTTCCTTGTCCCTCTGTAGACTCTTTAGACCCCATGGACTTATATTATCCTTTGATTCTCCAAGATCATCACTTAAAAACCCCTATTTATTGATGTACGTGACTTTTAACCTCATACTTATGTGTACACGTGACTTTTGACCTCAAACATGCATACATCGGGATGTGTGCATAACTCCAAACATTTTTGGAATTTTCCTCATATGAGTCCGAATAACTTGACTCTTAGCCATCCAAATTCCTTGAGAACACTCAGATTTGACCCTCCATTTCCCTTTTGGAGTGCTATATAAGGAACCCCTTGGATACATTGAGGAAAGGAGGAATTAAGGAGCAAAGAAACTATAGTCCATTGTATCCTCAGTTTGCTTATACTTTATTCTACATCCCTTTGTCCATTTGGAGCACTTTGTATTCTTCCCAATATTTCCTTTGTCTTGTGAGCTTGATATTGAGAGATGAAGGATTGAGGTGGTGGAGGCCCAGATGGAGGACTTGGTTTCTCTGGTTCGTATACCTACTGACAGAGGTTATCATTCTTGTAATCTCTTATTTTATTAATAGAAATATCTTTTCCTGTCCAATTAATGTGCATTTGAATATGAATATAGTATACATGGACATGTTTAATTGCTTATACATTATGGAATATATATGATAGAGTAGTTCTAACACATTATTATATAGCATGCTTGTCTTGTTTGTTGTTGTTGAGAGAGAATTGCTAAAGCAAGCATGAATTGGAAAATCTCAATGGGGATCTACTTCAACCATCCAAAACAAGGTATGATTCGATATCCCTTAGTGTTATATGTTTGGTATCTCTTGCATATTGGGAAATATTGATTTCTGGTGTCTAGCTGTCTGTTGTGGTACACCCCAAGCCATATGAAGTTTCTCTTTGTAACAGAATTGGCGACTCCATTGGGGAGTTCCTTCTTTTTGTTTATGGTCGGGGGTATAATGTGCTTGATCTTATTGACTTTCTCTCTGTTTCTCCTTGTTTCTATGTCACATTTAGTAGTATGTTCATCTATTTACACTCCCCTAGATTGTTTTGACCCTTGGCCTACTTTTTACCACTTTCTTCTCTGTATATGCAGGTTTTTGGCTAAAAATTACATAAATACGTGGGTTTTTGGCCAAAAGTCGTGTATACATGCATTTTTTTGGCCAAAGTTAGCGTATACATGCAGGTTTTTGGCCAAAAGTCATGTACATACATTGTTGTTCTTTATACAGTCGCGTACATCCTCCCTTTTGGTTGAGTTTGATGTTGTGGGAAGTTGCTGGGTGGGTTGTGAGTGTGGCTGGGTCTTCCTGGGTTCTGATGTTGTCTATTGACTGCTTCTTTTGTGACTAGAGACTACTTTTTCATTGATTTTTTCTTTGAAAGTAGTTTTAGTCATTTATCTCCTTTTTCGTTTTTCCATTAGTGCATTATCCCTTTGGTCTCGGTGTCTTTCTTGGCTTGTGTTTTATACTTGCTATAGAGACTGGGGATTTTAATGACTTTTATTGTATTTTTCAGTCTTTTATATTGAAAAATAAAAAATAGTTGCATTATTACTTGCATATTAGATATGGATTTAAGGAGGTACTTACATTGGATTGCTTGGATGAGAGCTGTGTTTAGGATTTCATATAGGAATGATTTGAAGGAAAAATATGGCATTTTATGTAGTGGCATATGTTGTTCTTCATTTTACACATTGCACTTGGCCTTACTTTTTAGGTGTGCATATTTACTTCACTGCTGAGCCATAACTTCATTAGTTGCATGACCATTTACCCTTTGAGTAATCATATCCAACTAAAATCAACGCTTAATAAAATGAATTACACTCTTTTATTTTCTATGGTGCATCAACAAGAACAGGTTTTTGATTCTTGGAATAGTTCATTGTGAGTAAATTCTCCAAGACCACTAAGAAAAACAATTAGGTGTATGTCTAGGTGAGAGTGTGAAACCCTTGGTATAATAAGTGTTTCTAAGGACACTCCTCTTACAAGGGAGTTAAGCACGAGGCAATGCACGTGATTGTGATTGGGATAGCCCTTGGTCACTTTTGTGAGTGTTGGAGTTATTTCCAGGATCGTATTCATATATGGGGTCTCTTTCGAGAGTTTTGGGATTTTCTACCCTACCCATATGGTCGATCATGCCTGCAACGGTCCACCTAATCATTGGTTATATTGGGCTGACCTTAGTTTCCTTACCTAGGTATCATAGGGGGTACTTGCATAGGATATTCTGTAGGTTTACTAGTCAAGTAGGGGTCAGACAACACAGTCACTATATGTGTTGAAGCTGAGGGTCACTATAATTGGTTACGCACCTCTGCTTGTAGTGTATGAGATTTTCATTCCTCTCCTAGGTGACACATACCTACTGCATTTGGGAGCTCACATATCCTCCCCTTGGGTTGCTTGTATTTTGGCTATAGGTTCTCTTAGGAGTGTGCTCTTTGTGCACTAGTGGGATTGTGGAATCATGGTTACTTAAGTATATTTATGTTCTCTTGAGTTTGGATCCTTCCTTTTTGGCATGCCTGTTATCCTGTCACCCATCCTTGGTCCTAGTACGAACCTCGGTGCTAGACTTAGGGACATCACAACCCCTTACCGTGCTCATGGATTTGGGAATGATCATATTCCATCCTCTACTCCATTGGTGGAGGATTTTTATTCTCTTCGCTCAGTATTTACATAAGTGGTCACCATCATGGGGGTGGTAGTGGATATGTGAACATTGGGTCTTCACCTTACTTTCCTTCTTATGTCCCATCATTCACCGCACTATTTTCTTTGAATGTGTTGTCATGATCAATCCTCCTTATAGCCTATATTTTGGACTCTTTACTAACTATTTCCATCTATTTTGGACTAATATTGTTGTCATGTAGGGTCCATATTTTTTTACACTCTTTCCGATTATTTGATTTGTTCGTTCCTATTATAGGTATCATGTCTAAATTGGAATATAGGTTAGGATTTCACATCCACTTTAATTTTGCATGACCTTATGACCATTTCATATTAACCTTAGGTACAAACCCATTCCATGATGTCACGAAACCTTCATGTTGCTTTTAGAAGTGGTGTTATGCAAATGGTAGAGCTTTCCCATACATGGGTGCCCTAGTTAGATCCTTTATTGCATTTGGTTCCCATGCTGACATTTCTCCTTTAGGGTATGGCAGTCCCTTCTTAGTCCCAACATGTCCTTGAGCAATAGATTCATACTCCTCTTGAACTTTATGCTGGTCATTCCTTGGGACTCCCTTGTATATATCAAGTTGTAATTGAATTTTCATGAGTTTTGTTTCCCTTATTGAGCTTTATGCCCACTCCCTAACTTTCAGTTATCAGCCATATAGCCTGAGCTTGTCTCATGTCTAGCCAAGCATATCCTTTTTACATATCTTTTACAGCTTTATCATCCCTTTTACCGGGGGGAGACCTTCCCCCGAGGGTCGTTATCCTACACATATATCCTTGCATTGAGCATAGGTATGTTCACTTGCTTGGAACTAGTTTTCTTGTCCCCTAACACTCATCTCCTCCTAGATTTGTACTATAAAGAACTTTTATTCTTTTTTAATATTTTCAAAATATATGAAAAAGTCCCCAAAAAAACCAAAAATCCAGACATTAGAGGAAATTTGGGGTCTAAAATGGGCCTTATAAGAAATCATGCCAAACTAAGTTTTTGTGAGTTGGAATTCAAGAACCAATAGAATTTCAATAAAATGAGTCAACCATAATGGTTGAATTGACATATTTGTCATTAAAAAAAACTAATTTTTTTGTTCATATTTTCGACATATCGCATTGTGTTTTTACTCAAATTTCGATCGATAGAGCTCGTTGGATGCAGAATTTGATTATGCATACAATGGGTACCCACACTGCATACTTTTGACGGACCCCGCTACCCCAAAAACAAGAAATATCTGAAAAAATGTGATGATGATGTCATCATCACGTTTTTCCAGGTATTTCTTGTTTTTGGGGTAGAGGGGTCCATCAAAAGTATGCAGTGTGGGTACGCGTTGGATGTAGAATAAAATTCCGCATCCAACGAGCTCTCCTGATCGAAATTTGAGTAAAAACACAATGAGATATGTCGAAAATACGAACACAAAATGTAGTTTTTTTCTTTCTTCCTCCAAAATTAATCAATATTATTTTCTTATTTTAACTATTATTTTATTATTTTCCTTAGGAGGCCCATTTTAGACCCCAAAATTCCTCTAATGTAGGAAAATATGTTATGTTTGGTAGCAGTTGATTTGTGTATATCACATCCATTGGTTGGGTTATTAGTTTGAATTTAGGAGTTGTACTCATTACTTTGAGTTTATTTCCACCGACTAGTTAAGCTTCCAGTCCCTATGGAGCCTCTGTTGATGCCTCCTATGTGACAGAGATGTCCTAGTTTTCATATTGAGTCCATGTTCCAACCTTCAGTCACCATTTTCCTTTATGCTCTTATTCTAAGGAAGTTGAAGCCTGAGTCGGCCATTCCTCACCTATCTTTACTTTGCATTTCGACCATTCCCAATACTGTTACTAGTTCATGCACATATTGTTCGAGTTCTTCCACATTATAAAGCATTGAAAAATACCTCATGTTAGTTGATAGGGGATTCCTTAATTCCTTCCTTCCAGTGGATTCCATTCCATCGACATCAGATCATTTATTATGGAATAAGAGTCTAGAGTCCTTTGAGTGCCTCGAGACTTACAACCATCAATGATAGGTTCTCTTGCCATTGACAATTTTGGGAATACATAAATGTCCCCTAATCGATGGATTTTTTTAAGCGTTTGACCTCAACACATCTACTCACACTTGTTAGATTGCACTTTGTACCTTGATTCCCATTTTCATTATCAGTGGGTGGGCTCACATTTGTTAACGGTATACATCAATGACTGATAATCAGATGATGGACTACTATGTTTGACATCGACACATCTATTCACATAGTAGGACATGTACTCATAGCATTTCATGTAGAAAACCTTCCAGCTTGGTGGCATTCCATGTATGCTGCCTCCTTTATCGTGCCAGTGTTCATGAGATTTTAGCTCTTGTGATTTGGTTCCAATGTATATCATATATTTTCATCTACTCTGGAGATCTTGATCCATTATATATCTTCATCCATTATGGATATCTTGATCTATTGTACATCTTCATCCATTTTGTAGATTCTGATCTATTGTATATTGTACGTGGAAATGACCACACATGACACATTTTGTATATCATGCCTATTCATGGCCATTGTACTCTTATGTATCCGGGTCTGTTACATGTATTTGTAGTCACATGTAGAGATTTATCATTGTATTGTACTGATGAGTAGTGATTTATTCCACCTAGGTCTTCATTACTCCACTTCTGGGATGGACTTTATAATATATTTCGACCACCATTTTACCCCTTTGACCTCACACATTACGAGGCATCTGTTATAGATGATACTTTTTCGGCCATCTATCATCAATCCTAGAAAATGATACTTTTTATTCACAGTGACCTTGTTGAAATACCTATAACCAATGCACAAATAAGGTGTATCACCTTTTTCTTCCTCAAACCAAACTGGTGGTCCCAATGGGGACACATTCGACCGGACATACTTCTTTTCCCACCATTATAGATGATTTTACAATAGATGGTTGATCACATATTTATGGCCTTCCTTGTCCCTATGTAGACCTTTAGACCCCATGGACTTATATTATCCTTTTATGTTCCAATATCATCCCTTAAAAACCCCCTTTTATTGTTGTATGTGACTTTTAACCTCATACTCGCATGTACATGCAACTTTTGACCTCAAACCAATGTACATCAAGATGTGTGCATAAGTACAAACATTTTTTAAATTTTCCTCATGAGTCTAAATAACTTGACTCTTGGCCTTCCAAATGCCTTGAGAAGGCTTCAATTTGACCCTCCATTGGCCATTTGGAGTTCTATATAAGGAACCCCTTGGATACATTGAGGAAATGAGGAATTAAAGAGGAAAGAAACTATAGTCCATTGTTGCCTCAGTTGGATTATACTTGAGTTTGGATCCCTTTGTCCCTTTGGATCACTTTTTGTTCTTCCCAAGATTTCCTTTGTATTTTGAGCTTGCTATCGAGAGATGGAGGATTGAGGTGGTGGAGGCCTCGGTTTCTCTGATATGTAGATGTGCCGATAAAGGTTTTCACTCCTATAATCTATGATTTTATTAATAGAAATATATTTTCCTCTCCAATTAATGTGCATTTGAATATAAATATTGTATCCATGGACATGTTTACTTTCTTATACATTATGGAATATATATGCTAGAGTAGGTCTAACACATTATTATATACCATACTTTTCTTGTTTGTTGTTTTTGAGAGAGAATTGCTAAAGCATGTGTCAATTGGAAAATCTCAACGTGGATCTACTTTAGTCCTCTGGAACAAGGTACGATTTGATATCCCTTAGTGTTATATGTTTGGTCTCTCCTGCATATTGAGAAAGATTGATTTCTGGTGTCTAGATGTCTGTTGTGGTACACCCAAAGCCATATGAAGTTTCTCTTTGTAACACCCATAACTCTTGCAGATGCATCATCAGCTCTAGCAAGTCTGTTGTACTCACCCTATGGGGTGTCTTGGACACTGGTGCTTTACCTAGAACAAGTTCGATTGTGAGATCAATGTTTCCCTTTGGAGGAAGCTCTGGAATTTCATCCAGAAAAAAATTCTTGAATTCCTACAACACATGAAAAGCCTCCAACCTAGGAGCATCATTCTCTGTTGCCTCAAAAACTTAAGCTACATACATTCTGCAACATTTCCCATAGAACTCAGTTGTATTGCTGAGGTCTGCCTTCCAGAGATCAGTTTTTGTAAATCCTCTCACAACCTTTAGGTTTCCTTCTTCATCCAAGCACTGAAAAGTCTTGTGGTAACAATCAAGATTTTCTCTATGTGCTTCCAGCCAATCCATTCCAATGAGAACATCATAGGAACCAAGAGGCAGAACATTCATATCTGCACAAGTGACTAACCCATCCATGAAAAATGAACATTTCCTTACCACCTCACTGACCTTCTTCTTAGGTCCAATGGCTAGTTGGACTAACCATGATATTCTATGCTATTACTTATTCAAGGTGAACATCTCAACAAGTCCAGGGTTTATATAGCCATGAGTTGATCTAGGTTCAATCAAAACAAAAATATTCTGTTCAGAATTCTCACCCTTAAATTCCATCGTAGTTGAGTTAGGACCTTCCTAGTGGTCTTCTAACACTGTACAAATTTTAGGAATGATCCCTACTTGATGACTCATAGTTTTAGCTTCTTTGGTGTTGGTGACTTTATCTTCATTGCCATTCTCAAGTGGGAAATTCCTGCGTAGATGGGGCCCTTCACATCCCCAATATTTGAGCAATTTCTTGGGATTTTCCCTCATCACTCTGGCTGGCTCAATCTTGGCTTATGATGGTTGCCTTTGCTGCTTCAGAAGGTGATGAGGCCTAAAAACTTTCTTCCTTGGGTTAAGCTTCACATTTTTATTATGGGAATTTCTCCTTCTCCCTTCTACCTTTGTTAAATGATGACCAAAGTTTATCTGCCTTTGGAGGCCTGCCAAAATCTATAGCATGACTGAAGTCATCTGGTTTTGCTCTACCAAATCCTTTACCATCATTTAAATTTCTTCCTTGCAACCCTGCAACTCTACCCTTAGGATTCTTATGGTAGCTGGACCATTTGTGGAAATCTCTCATTCCCTTTTCCCAACAGCTGTAGTTCCATGACCTTGGATATTGTAAGTTGGCATTACATACCCTTCCCCATGTGGACAAATTTGGTGCAAATGGGTTCCTCCACACCTCCAGCATTGGAGTGGCTTCCTTCCCTCTTATGGGTCTCTTGGATTTTTCCCCATAGCATCTTTCCTGAGTCTACATGGATCATGTCCATCATCCATGTTGCTAATTTTCTTGGTGTTGATCTTATTTAACCTTAGTTGGTCGGATGTAACAAATTCAAATAATAACAACAAATAATAATAATAATATCAAACATCAACATATATATAAAATAAATAATAATAAATAATAATGTCTTTACGAAAAGACATGACTCTTAATGAAAGGGTATTCCGTCAAAATATAAATAATTTGGCCCTCAATTGTAATTTTGACTTATCCATCAATTTATTCATATTTTATTATCTACAGATATGTGGGTTATTTTAGAAATTACTTAATTAAGAATATCCAAGTATGGATGTTACAGTGGTATCAGAGCTATACAGACCTTGGACAACATTATTGACACCTTGTGTAGATTTGGGTTTCCCCAAAAAATAGGATCTTGTCCTTAAAAAATAAAAATAAAAATTAAAAAAAAAGGTAAAAGTAACCCCCCCCCCCAAAAAAAAAGGTAAAAGTAACCCCCCCCCCCAAAAAAAAAGGTAAAATAAAAGAAAATAAAAGAAAAGATAAAAGTTAAAAAAATAAGAAGGTAAGAGTGAAACCACATGTGGTTTCTTAAAGTGGGTTTGGGTTTGAATATAAAAAGTGCATAGTAATAACTTCAAAGAAGTAAGCGAGATTTGAACCTAGGTGGGGAAGGTAACACTTATTCCTCCCAACCACCCAATATACTCGCATTTTACAAAACTTTTGAAAAAAAAAAGAGAAGAAGAAGGAAGATTGCCATAAAAAAGGGAAGGTAAAAAAAAAGAGAAAAAAGAAGACAAAAGTGAAGTAAAAAAAAGTCACAAACAATGGCATCTACATATTCGGAAATGAAGTCACAACTACAAACAACGGTGGACAATTTAGAGCAATATAAGGCGATCAATAAAAGTATACAAGATGATGTTGAGATGTAGAAGCGGTTGAAAGAGTGGAGAGACAATGAGAATCGTCGCTTATGGAATAAAATTCGACAGCTAGAACGAACCATAAGTGATAACAAGAAAATGTTATCTAATCAGGATAAAGAAATATCATGTTTAAAAATTCATAATTGAAAGTTAGAAGACGAGATTAGAAAGTCAAAAAATGACAAAAAATCATCATATGGATGCGATAATGAATTAGAAGAAGAAATAAGGCATCTAAACAAACTCATGATGGAAAATGATACTGAATTGGCGTAAGTCCGGATGAAGTTAGAAAATCAAGAAACAGAGTTACATCATCATAAATAACAAAAAGAAAAACTCTAGCAGCAGTATGCTGACAGTAAGAAGACACATAAGTTAGAACTAACAAAAGTCAACAAGGTGTTATCAAGCAATTCTGAAGAAATTTTTCAGATTAAGAAATCATAACAAAACACTAGTCACAAAAATTAAGAAGTTGAAAAGTAGTTGGAAGACAGAACAATCTACTGAAGACTTTGAAGGAAAACTTGTAGACAAAGAAGAAGAAAATCATTGTATCAGAAGGCATAACAAATATCTTAAGGGACAACTTAAGAAGTATGAAGATGACAGAAAATCACACGTAGAAGTGATTAAGAAGTTTCAAAATGATAACATGTAGTTAGAAAACAAGTTGGAAAAGATACAAAATGGAATCTTAAAACCTCAAGAGACGAAAATACAACTTTCTTCTCAGACCAATGCTAAAAAAATGACACTCAT